>KZ112603.1:0-94392 GCA_002120305.1 Hypoxylon sp. CO27-5 | reverse complement strand
ATCGTCAGGAGCAGATTCAGCTAAGAGCTTCGATCGACAGTACCAACACCACGTTGAGAGCTTTGTGGACCTATTAGATGGGTCTGAATAGCCTCATTAAGATTAATATCCACTCAAATCAATTACCGAACCACACTTTGATTTAGCCAAGACTCGGATTTTTTCTGTTTGATCAAATCAAATCAAATCAATCGTCAATCAAATCAAATAACTATTTGATTTGGTGTATGCCCTGGTACAATCTGTTTTTGTTCGTGAATTTCTTTGATATAGATACCTAGGTACCTGGGCATTTCTCTACATGTATTGCTGAAAAAGTTACCGCGCTTTCAATACATTTTGGTCTTCATGTTGGCCCCTCCGCCGCCGTCATTGGCCAGTCCCAGGACAAAGGGGCCAGGGTGCCAGGGTTCGTTAGGTGGGTATCTCACTCATGTAGCGGATAGATACAGGATGAATCCCCCGCGTCTAGCGCCGCCTATGTTTTCGTATCTCCCCTCAGGTGAGCTATCATATATCATTTACATAATTCTAAAGTTCGACCACGGACGGGCGGGCCACCATAAAAGTCGAACAGCGAATATATTGGCATATATGAACGGATTACTATGTTACCAACGCTTTCAAATAGCGAGTGCTGAGAGTATCCATCTGCTATCAACGACACTCATAGCTCCATCCAATCTCTTTTCCAGAATTAGCCATGTCCGTGTATGAAGATACCGAACACAATTACCGATGCACAATCTGTGGCTTACCCACTACCCAGACGAGGGCCTGGGTTTATCATCCACAAGCCTTCCAATACGACACCTTTTTCGATGTGGGAGGTCCCCGGAATGACGATTTCCTCACCAAGGAGGATTGTTCTAAGCTTGAGAAGCAAACTAGCTGGTGGAGCGATGTCTACTTGTTGCACGACCCGGATGATGAAGTCGATAGACTCTGCCCGGATCTTGCTATGCCTGACATCGATAGGGCACCACCAGAGCCTGGCGCCATGAGGGCCGGTATCCAGGAGTACAAGGCTCGCTGGGCTTTAGACGGCATATTCTACTTCGGAGTATCTGGCGTCATAACAACTGTCGATATGGTCGGGAACCAATCTGATCACCGTCATGCTTACATTCCTACTCATGCTATTTGTCTTGAGATGGCGAAGAGAGTCTTCTCATCTACCAAAGGGTATCTAAAAGACACAAGAGGACTATGGACGGCATTGAGATGGAGATATGGCATTGAACGCAGACATTCGGCTTTTAACCACGGGGCCAATTACACCTTAGTAGATAACGAATTCTATATGCCACCGTGGTCGTGGTGGTTCGATTCCCTCTCGCCCGACCGTGGTCTATTTTCTTTTCTACGTGCGCGCTGGCCAGGTCCCTCGGAGGACATCCCTCTAGTAAACTACGTGCATGTGAGTTCAATAAATATTGCTCTCGAACACGTCTTGTTAACTTTTGGGGTAGACTTTTGGTAGTAACCCCTTGGAGATTGAGAACCTGACCGAAAACATATTGTTAAATCTCCAAGAATGTCGTCGTGATACACAATTGAGCCGAGAAGCTGAAGCCTTCAAAGGTCGCCTCAGTTCGTTACCTGTCGAACTCGCGGACGCTATATGCGCAGAAATGAGCTCGCCCCGAGATCTCCCTCGCATCGCAACCTACATCCTGCCACAGCGCTTTTGGAAAAATCTATTGAAGTCACGGTCGGCTTTACCCTGGCTCTGGGATATCGATCCCGCTCTCATCGATGCCAAGGCAGCAGAGCCGTGCCCTGGAGGTAGCGATTTCGAATGGAACTGGGAGCTGCTAGTGCGGCAGCTGAGTCGCGGTGTCGACTTCGGGATCCGTACGGACGTGCCGCCACCACCACATTTCCGATTCGACAGGTTCCACGGAACCGACCGATCAGTGGAATGGTTCCGGACATGCACCGGCTACTCGGATGACCTCGCGCATGTCCCTGCTGGCCTACACAACAGGCGTCGCATCTGGCAACTCCTAGAGGAGATGTTTGTGGGCGATCGATTACCGAAGCCAAATGAATTTTACAATGAATCTCGCGAACGCTGCCTTATCATGCCTTGGACCAAGTCAGGTGATATCGCCGATGAGCCCACGTGGGTCCCGTCAATTTGGATGAATCACCTGTATCGGGAGATTGGGGGTCGCATTTGCGAGGCCGAGAACTTGGAGTGGTTTGATAGGCCGGAGTCGCAGTATTGGCAGATGTCTGAGCATTCGGATCAAAGTATACCTAGTAAGGTGGCAACAGTCGAGGAGATATATGAGGCCCTTCGCAAGAAAGGATATCCTCTCTAAACAGCTAGGGAATTCGAGTCGTAAAAAGTTCGGTGGCATGATTAATTGGTTAAGACGTGAATTTTGTGAAGGTGGTCTCTTTAGCTATGCCATCAACAGAAACCTTCGCAATACGAAACTAATAAAGATCCCTTGGCTAATATAATAGTCCTGGTGAAACTAGGTTACCGAGAGAAAGGCGTCAAAGGTGCCAATTCAATCAAGCCCGCTCCTGTCCGGCAATTCATAATTGCTATTGATGTCGACATCGGTGGAAGATGCGATTGATAACCAAAACCTCCGCCAAATTGCTGGACCATTTAGAATTGCGGAGCTGCAAAGGTACGCTAGAATTATAGGGCATATAGCGCTAAAGACTACTGTAAATATGCTTGGGGTACAGCTGCCCAACAGTTGCGAAAGAAGGTTATTAAGATAACTTCCTTTATAAAATACCATAGGAAGGAAATAATAGAAATTGAATCAATTTGAAAGGTAGGTAGTTAGGAAGACAGTAAATAGCTTAGAATATTTACAATATTATATAAATATCTATCTATATATATTTTGGTTGCAATAGGACGAGATACGTACCTAAGATACTGTCTACATGGTCACTTTGGGGTGATCATGTGACGCCAGCTGATAAGCATTCGTTTGTCAAGTGACAGCCAATTTCCTATGGACTGAACTTTTGAAAGCGACCTCTATAAGCCGGAGGTAGATACAAGTAGACTCATGCTCCGGCGGCTTCCACAGCTTCGGGTCGCTTCTGAATTCTAGCATAAAGTCCCTTCTGGAAAAAGAACCACGAGTTTTCCAGCTCGAATTTCTCGGGGTCCACTACACGGATCTACACGTTTGTTAGCCACTATAGTATCCGATGATAGGTTGTGCTTGGACAAGTCACTCACATCGTAGTTAAGGACAAGAAAGGAGATTAGCTTCTTGATTTCTAGAATTCCCACATGCTTTCCCAGACAGACACGCCTTCCAGCACCGAACTGAAAAAAAATATACTCGTTAGTGTAAAGAGAATAAGATGAGATAAACGACGAGACTTACAGTTAGCACTCCCTGCTCGAGTTTATGCTTATGCGCTTCATCTTTCTCAAGCCACCTCTCCGGCCTCCAGAACTCGGCGTCTTGTCCAAATGTCGCTTTATGCCGATTAACGACGTAAGGGTTACCGCCCACCACTGTTCCGCCAGGTAGATAATAACCAAGGACCGTAACACCACCCGCTGGGACGACACGCTCAAAAGGCAGGGCGAAGGGTGGGTGCATGCGAGCACCCTCTTGGACGCAGGCGTCCAAATATGGAAGGCCGCGCACCTCACTCCATTTAGGAAAGGGACGCGAGAGATTTGCGGAGCGTAGCTCGTCGTATAGCTTTTCTAGTGTATGCGGGTAGACTAGAAGGTTGAACATGGTTGTGCGCATGAGGCTGCCTACGGAATCTGAGCCGGCGATGACGTTGGAAAAGGTCCATGCGGTAGGGGCCCTATAGACATGCATCAGCATAGGGCTCATCCTCACTTTGTTATTGACTACGACTCTGGGCAGGGTTGTCTTACCAGGGTGGTATGCTAGGGTTACTCTTTTGCAGTTCGATGAACCGGGTCAAGAAGTCTTTTCTCCCACCAGCCTTCTCGACGTCCTCTTTAGACTCTCCCTTGGCTAGGCACTCTTCCTTTTCTTTAATGGCCTTACCAACGAAGCCAAGTATTCCTAGTGATGCTGTCTTGCCGAGGAGAAAACGCTGAATTGCATCCCCTATACGATTTTTGCGCAGAGCCCAATCGAGCCAGGGAATTTGTGTCATCTAGAACAAGTTAGTTGAATGATGAGATGGCGGCGCTGGGATCAGAAAGATTATCTCACAGGTGCCGCGTCTCTCATGAAGTCGACAATTGTACCGAGCATTCGCCCAACGTCTTTTCCTGTGTCCAGAAATCCATATCTCTTTGAAAAGGTCATGGTACCCATAACGTCGAACGCGAAGTACTGTAACCAATGGCCTAGATCGAAGACCTCGCCGTTTACGATGAACTTTTCGTCAAGCTTCCCTTGCATGCATTCTAGAACTTCGTCGATGAGACCTTCAAAAGAAGGGGTGTTCGCGGGGGTGAACATTGGTGCGATAGGACTCTTAATTTGCTTGTGTAGATTCTCATCTGTGGTATTGAACACCGCATGCAGAGCACCGCCTCCTCTCGTGTAAGGCCGGAGTGTTACATAAAAATCCCCCTTTGATTGAATTAGTACGAACCTCTGATTGGGGTGTCTTTGCAGTAAAGGTAGTGACATACTTTCGGGAAACCACTTCTCGTCGTGTAGACAGTAGGAATGGCTTCAGGATTACTAAAGGATACCATATTTGGACCAATGCGCACGACCTCGCCGTATTTCTCATGTATATCCTGCAGTATAAGATGTGCACGCTTGGTTTTGACCCAGCTCACCCGTTGGAAGTTGGTGATGCTCGCCGGAAAAGGCCCCGGTATATGCCTCAAGCGCCACCATGTTCGCCAAAGCTGTAAAGAGACAGCGATCGACAAAATAAAGCAAGCGATAAGCACAAGAGGGACGTTATCCATGGCTTCTGTCAAGTTTGCTGGTATATGAATCCTGAGATCGAAATGTTCTGTTACACGGGAACAGGTGTTGGTAAGCAGTATTGAGATGAGTTGGCGGTTGGAAGTATGGCTACACTCTTGATTGGAGAAGGCAGGTCAGGAGGTCGCATCCTATTATGCAAAGGAGCCAACACGAAGATATTGAGCTTAAAGATAAGTACCTTAGATTGTGTACAAATAGGTCGATGAAATCCTCTTCTTCGAAGAGGAGGTATGGACTTCAAGACACTAGAGAATTATTAATTGAGATTGAATTACATGTTCCAAGTTCATTTTAACGTCTTCACAACGTAAGCTGTAGGCTGCCGGTGTAAGTTTTGATCTTCAATGTAAGCATTCGAAATATTCCATACCTACTAGACAATGAGTCCCAAGGAATCAAGCTCTGGTATGAGCGGTCGTATGATTGTGTCATCCAAGAAAAGTGGCTTGGATTGACAACGACTCATTCCTGTGGTCTAGAACATCTAGGCGGCTCTGCTACTTCTTGGATCCTTACTCGGGTTTGTAGTTGTGGGTGGGATGCCAATGATTTCAGCCCCAGTGGAATAAGCCTCGACACCGAGTAAACTCTTCATGTTGGATATCGTAGTATAGACTTATAGCTGCGTACCTATAGTAATTGGCTGTAAGATTGTTACCAAAGCCATGTCCTCACGTAAGATGCCCAAGTAAGATAGTCGAGTTATATCTTTAACGACATGTGTGTACGACCAATAACGATAACCCCTTATCTCTTCATAATTGACGGGAACAACTCTAGTTGGATCGCTCGTAATAAGGATAAATATCCATGTCATCAATGTAATTAAAACAAGTTCTCAACCCGACCCAGTATCAAAGTACTCAACGTACTCTCGGACAGGAGTGAGACACGATGACCAGCTCTAACGCCTCACCTGAAGGCCCCCTTAACGAGTTTGTGGTGGCATTATTCGGGCCGCAAGTGACAAACTGGACATCCGATAGTCTTTCGAGCCTCCAATTTGACCTCTTGGGGAATCCAAATCTCGAGTTCCTCAGTAAGAGTCTTACGGAGCTTCCATCATTGTGGTCCTTATTAGAGAAGGACTATGGCTCCCAGGACTTTTCTGGTGTGAAAAAGCTCAGAGAACTTCATGACTTCGCGACAGGAGGAAGCAAAGCTCTGGATTCACAGAATCTTACGAACACCCACCTAGCACCACTGACGGTCGTGTCTCATATCGTCAAGTTCATCCGATCTGTCGACAACCCGGGTACTAAAGAGAGTCTAGCACGCTTCAACGCGACTCAAGGGTTCTGCATTGGATTTCTCTCCGCTGCAGCTCTTGCTTCAGCGAATGACTGGGATGAATTCAAACGTAATGTATCCGGCGCTATTCAACTAGCGGCGTGCATAGGTATTGCCGTCGATGCCGAAGAGGCCTCGCATTCGGCTCAAGATAGAGCCACGGCGGTTTCCGTTCACTGGAAAACAGCATCTGACAGAGCATACTTAGAAGCCTGCCTGGATCTATTTCCCAAGGTAGGAACTTCCCCTAATATCCGTCGTTCGTCTTCGAGATTCATCGTGGTCATACGTTAAGGGGAAACTACACTATTTCGAGGTTAGCTTACGTCATTGGACTACTTACCTACCTATAACCTAACGTCTGATGGATATGATTTTTTTGAAGACCCCTTTATTTCCCCCTAGATTTGAATGAAGCGGTTCGGGATCTCATTGCTGACTCGCGGTACTAGGCATACGTATCCTGCATCACAGATGACAGGACCCTTACAATCACTCTATTAAAAGGCGATCAAGAGGCATTCTGTTCTCGCCTGCACGAAGCCAAGATAGGAGCCACCATAGTTGGCCTCAATGGATGTTACCATCACTCGAGACACACCGAAGCGGCCCACAGACTTATTCAACTCTGCGCTGCAAACAGCAAGCTTAGGCTTCCAGAAGCCGGAAAACTGCGGTTGCCCTTAAGATCTACTGCGGATGGCAGCATAATAAGGACCGGCGCTCTTCATGAAATTGCCATCCAATTGATCCTTTGCAAGCGAGCCCATTGGTTCCAAACGGTTAAGTTAACCTTGGGCGACCATCCATATGACAAGATCACATTTGTGCCCCTAGGCGGCAGATCCTGCATTCCCCGCTCGCTCTCAACTAATAGATATCATTTGAACCATGATGACGCGAGTTCGTTCGAAGAAATCGCCGTCGTGGGAATGGCCTGCCGATTTCCCCAAGCCGACACCTTGGAAGAGTTCTGGGAGCTCCTTCGAACGGGACGAACCGCATTTGGCACGATACCCCCCGAGCGCTTTAACCCGGACGATATTAACCGTGAGCCCAAGTTACCCGAGTATTGGGGCAATTTCCTTCGCCGGCCTGAAGCTTTTGATCATAGGTTCTTTGGAATCTCCGGTCGCGAGGCCAAATCTATGGATCCGCAGCAGCGGCTTGCCTTGCAGGTCGCGTATGAGGCTCTAGAGTCCTCGGGATACTGCTCTAAAGCGGCTGATTTGAGGGCAACTGACATTGGCTGCTATCTTGGCGTGGGATCTGTTGATTATGAAGATAATATTGCATCCGAGACTGCGAATGCATTCGCAGCTACGGGCATGCTACGAGCCTTCATCAGTGGTCGTATTAGTCACTTTTTCGGATGGTCTGGTCCTTCAATTACTTTTGACACGGCCTGCTCCTCATCTGCTGTCGCTATACATACAGCTTGCAAGGTAAGGTCAAATCCAATGAACTCTTCGTAGAACATGCTGCTGACGTAGCATTATAGGCACTTCTCGGCGGGGAATGCTCCATGGCGTTGGCCGGAGGAGTCAATGTCATTACAAGCCCTACTTTGCACCAAAATCTTGCTGGCGGGGGCTTCTTGAACCCGAATGGGTCTTCAAAAGCATTCGACACTATGGCCGGCGGATACTGTCGTGGAGAAGGCGCCGGAATCCTCGTACTAAAGCCTCTTTCAAGGGCGAAGGCTGATGGCGATACGGTCCTGGGAGTCATTGCTGCCTCGGCGGTTAATCAAGGTTCCAATTGTAGCCCAATAACAGTCCCGGACTCCCGATCTCAGAGTTCCTTATACGAACGCGTGCTTTCAACAGCACGTATAAAACCTTCGGATGTCACTTATGTCGAGGCGCATGGTACCGGTAAGCAAGAAACTACGAATTTCCCTTATGAGATACGTTCAGTTCGTAGCGCTGATAAATTCTAGGAACCCCTGTTGGAGATCCCATAGAGTATGAGAGCGTCCGCATAGCGCTCGCAGGCCCTTGGCGCAACGACGACCTATTCTTAGGTTCAGTCAAAGATAATATAGGCCATGCTGAAGCCGCTTCTGGTGTTGCCGCGGTCATCAAGACGCTCTTGATGATGCAGTACAAGGCCATCCCCAAGCAAGCTAACTTTGTTTCCCTTAGCCCACGCATCAAGGTCTCCCCCTCGAACAGGATCATAGTGCCGCAGACGACCCAACCATGGGCTACTAAGCGGCACGTCGCGCTGGTGAACAATTACGGCGCTGCCGGCAGCAATGCCGCGCTTATAGTTCGAGCGTATTCAGACGTCCCAGGAAACTCAACAGAGACCCAATCTAGGGCTCGAGAAGGGTACTCTTCAACAGTGTACCCGATCCTTCTTTCCGCTAAGTCGGCAAACAGTCTTCACTCGTATATAAATGAGCTGACGTCGTGGTTACCGAAGGTTGAGACGTCGCTTGGAAGCATCGCGTATAATCTGACACGAAGCCATAATTCATCTTTCGATCATCGGATAGCATTTACCACGGCCAATAAAAAGGACTTATTATCTGCTCTGAACACTTTCACCGCGACAAGAAATGGAAATGTGACGCGGTCGGATAAATATCCAGTGGTCTTATGCTTCGGTGGCCAGACTGGTCGAAATGTTTCCATCTCCAAAGAACTATACGAGGATTGCGATCTTCTCAGAGCCCATTTAGTGAGTACACCGCTTGCCCTGGCTGAGCAATCGTGCTAACATAAATAAGAATGAATGCAACAACGTTTGCCGTTCGCTCGGCCTCCCTAGCATATTTCCGGGAATATTCCAGGGGGACGATATTGAGGATATCGTCACTCTCCATTGCATGCTTCTATCCTTACAAATCTCTTGCGCCAAATGCTGGATTGAATCTGGACTTGAGGTTGACACTGTGATAGGTCACAGCTTTGGACAACTCACGGCACTTTGTATTGCCGGTTCCATTTCCTTGGAGGACACGTTTCGGCTAGTCTCTGGTAGAGCCCGTATAATCAGAGACAGCTGGGATGCTGAGCGCGGGGCGATGATGTCGGTAGAATGCGATAAAGAAGACATAGAAGCTGTGGTACAGCGTTTGAATGCCACGGGTGATCTCCGCGTAGACATCGCTTGCTACAATGGTCCTCGTAGCTTCGTCCTCGCCGGCAACACGCAGTCAATCGAGAAAGCGACGCAGGAATGCCAGGCTTTCAAGACGACCCGGCTTCAGAATACTCATGCATACCATTCCTACGTCGCAGATAGCATATTATCCGACTTGAAAACGGTAGCCGAATCAATTACCATAAGACCGCCTCGCATCCGTATCGAGACTTGTTCTGCCAATGGTAGCTGGGCGCACTTTACCGCGGACGAAGTGGTAGAGCATACACGACATCCAGTCTACTTTGCTGATGCAGTTGAAAGAATCGCTAGCCGTCTACCTTCGGCCGTATGGCTCGAAGCAGGGTCAGCTTCTCCCATCATTGCCATGACGCGTCGCATATTACCCAAGGCCGACAGATCAGATATCTTCATACCCATGGAGCTGGGAGGTGTTAGTGCGACGGCCAATCTTGCCGACGCGGCATGTCGATTGTGGAAAGCTGGGTCAGCTGCACAACACTGGCTTTTCCATCCTATTTCAAGCCACCGCTATGATAGAATCAACCTCCCCCCTTATCAATTTGAAAAGACAAGTCACTGGATTGAATACAAGCCTAGGTCAAAGCAGATAGCCAGACAAACTGTGAATACGTCAAAAGCGCCCGGCCTTGTAAGTTTACTGGACAAAAGAGGCCCCGCAGGCGAGCGTCTGTTTTTGGTTGATACCTCCAATGCCGTCTTCCAGCTTGCTGGACAGGGACATGCAGTTACGGGTAAAAGTCTTTGTCCGGCATCCATGTATATCGAACTGGCGGTTAGATGTGCCCTGATGCTCCCTGGGATTGCGCATGCAACTAAAGCGTTGCCTCATGTCGAAGGCTTGACCATGTCTGCACCTCTTGGGCTTGGCGCTGGGGTTCTTGTTTACCTACGTCTTCGTAATGTGGCACCAGGGACTTGGGATTTCGCTGTCTTTAGCCGGTCCTCTGCAGATGGGGACGTAGAAACGGAGCATGCTAAGGGGCTTGTTAGCTCGGTTCCAGCAGACGATGCTGTAGCGAAGAGCCAGTTGAAGCTGTTGCAAAGGCTAGCCGGGGGTTCCCGAATCAGTCGGATTCGGAAATCACCCTCAGCAACCGGGGTAAGTGGCGCAATGGTATACAAGTTGTTCTCAGATGTTGTAGAGTACGCGAATTATTACCGTGGGGTTCAAAATTTATCAGCAGTGGACAACGAAGCGGTTGGCCTGGTCACGGTTCCAACGGATCGACCTCTTGGCCTGGATGCTGGCATCTGCGATCCGATTTCCCTGGATAACTTCCTCCAAGTTGCAGGTATTCATGTCAACTGTTTATCGCCGCGAAAAGAAGACGAAGTCTTCATGTGTACCGCGGTTGAGGAAGTTATATTTTCCTCTTCCTTTATGATGAACAGACTCGATTCCCGTTCATGGACTGTTCATACCCGTTATGAGACAACATCAAAGTCTAATATAGCAAACGACATATTCGTGTGCGATGCTGTATCTAAGGAATTGGTCGTGGCCATCATGGGCGCAACTTTCAGGAGTGTGCCGTTCAGGTCTCTGGCGAGGAGTCTCACTAGACTCAACAACACCACTACCATCACTGCTGTGACTAGTCTCCAGAATAGTGACAGCGACAGTGACGATATGGGAGACTCGGAGTCTCACAAGGGCTTCACTCCGTTGACGGATTACGACGATGAGAAACAAACGCCTAAGCATACCCATTTCTCAGGCCCACAGTCCTCAACGGCCGCACAACAATCAGTGGCGATTCAACATCAGCCAACGGAAGAGGCAGCTGGATCCTCCAACATATTACAACGAGTACGCGACATGTTCGGCGCCATAATGGAGATGCCTATCGAGGAAATTGAACCCTCGTCGAAATTAGACGACCTCGGCATCGACTCCTTGCTGGTTACTGAGGTTCTCGCAGAAATTCAAACCCGATTCCACGTAACCATTACGCAGGCACTGTTCCAAGAATGCACTGATGTGCTTGACGTTGCCCGCTTCATCCAGCCTGCCGAAAAGGCCAAGAAGGCCATACCGCCTCCCGAGGTGCCCAGCGCCAACACTGAATCTAGCGACAAACCCGCCAACGGCAGGTCGGACTCTGCAAGCGAGGCTAATGGTTATGATGCGGGTTCCGGTACGAAGACCAGTGAGAATCTTGCAGTCGCTAACCACGATTGCTTTATTCAAGCAAAAGCCTTATACGACCAGTATGCAGAACAAACCGGGTTCAAGAATTTCTATACAGAGGTCTTCCCATTGCAGTCTGAACTCGTTGTGCAGTATGTTCTGGCAGCCTTTACTTCTCTTGGTTGCGCGGTTCCCGATCTAAAACCGGGTGATGAGGTACCCGCTTTCAAGTTCGACCCAAAACACAATAAGGTCGTTCCTCAGTTGTACAAAGTTCTAGAGGATGCGGGCCTCGTGAAGAAAGGGGATGATGGAGTATTCCGTCGGACCGAAAAGACAATTAAGACGATTCCCGCTCTTACATTGCATAACGAAATGCTGAAGTCATTCCCGAAGCATGCCTCTGAGACTAAGCTTCTGTATACAACAGGCCATAGGCTGGCTGACTGTCTGTCAGACGTCGCTGACCCCATTGCTCTGCTATTTGGGGACTCAGACGCGCGGGCGCTTCTTGCAGACGTCTACACGAACGCGCCTATGTTCAAAACTGGAACATTGGTGCTTGCACAACACCTTTTATCCGTCTTGAAGCGCTTCGAGGGTAGTCGTGAATTGAAAATTCTCGAACTTGGTGCGGGAACAGGAGGCACGACAAAAGATGTCATCGAAAAACTGGCCTCACTCGGTCCCAAGTATAAGTTCTCTTATACATTCACCGACCTGTCGTCCTCACTTGTTGCAGCTGCTCGACGTAAGTTCGCCAAATGGCCGTTCATGCAATATACCACGCTCGACATTGAAAAGGAGCCGAACCCGCAGCACTTAGGCGCCTATGATATCATCGTCTCGACTAATTGCGTCCACGCAACCAAGAGCCTCGCGCACTCGGCTACTAATATTCGCAAGATGCTAAGCCCTGACGGTGTATTGTGTTTGGTAGAACTAACACGGAATCTATTTTGGTTTGATCTCGTGTTCGGTCTCTTAGAGGGCTGGTGGCTGTTCAGCGATGGCCGTGAGCACGCCCTTGCAAGCGAGCAGCGATGGAACCAATCCTTGCGTACCGCCGGATTCAACTGGGTGGACTGGAGCGATACTTCGTCTGCTGAATCGGATATCCTGCGGGTCATCATAGCGTCTCCATACGCAGTGACTCCGGCCGTCGACACTAAAGCAAGCGATAACAGCCCCGGCATAGATGGCGGACTACAACTAAAGCAAACCGTTACTTTCAAGCGGGTGGATGGGTTGGATCTCCAGGCTGATATCTACTTCCCTTCCGAAGTAGTTGAGTCCGAACGGGCTCTGCCTGTAGGTGAGAGCGCTAAGCCCCTCTGAGCCATTAGGAAATAGAGCTGACGATACTTGCTAGCTCTAATGATTCATGGAGGTGGCCATGTAATGCTTTCAAGGAATGACATCAGACCTAAGCAGACGAACATGCTCTTACAGAGCGGCTTCCTCCCAATTAGCGTGGACTATAGGCTTTGTCCTGAAGTGACACTTCCAGAGGGGCCCATGACAGATGTTGCCGACGCATTGTTATGGATTCGCACCGTCCTCCCCAAACTTACGCTTTCAAGAAGCGATGTGCGTGTCGACGCTGATAAAGTCGTAGCTGTTGGATGGTCTAGCGGTGGTCACTTGGCTATGACCCTATCTTGGACTTCTGTGGTACGCCAGATCAAACCTCCGTCGGCTATTTTGGCATTTTACTGTCCATCAGACTACGAGGATTCGTTCTGGACAACCCCCAACGTGCCTGCCGGCTCCAGGACCATGAACGGAGCTACATCATACGAATTGGATGACCGAGTCTGGGAGGGCATTTCCGACCGCCCGATTGTAGGCTATAATCCTCCGTCGACGAAACGCGCATTAGGCGGCTGGTTAGCGCCAAGTGATTCTCGGAGTCGGTTGGCGCTGTACATGAATTGGCACGGACGCACGCTCCATGTGCTATTGAGCGGTCTCGACAAGAAGACACGAAAAGGACCGGAAGCCCCGGCACCTGACCTTATCACGGTTGTCAGTCCGCTAGCCCGGGCGCGTGCGCGTCAATATGCCACGCCGACATTCATCATTCATCCACGAGAAGATGACCTGGTTCCGTGGCAGCAGGCCGAGCGTACTTGGCAGGCATTACGCGCAAACGGTACGGATACGGAGTTAAGGATCGTGGAGGACGTGCCGCACCTGTTTGATCTGTATCCAGAACATCAGGACAATGAGGTACTTGCGAAGACTGTCTTTGAGGGATATGAGTTCTTGTGCAGACATGTCGGTCTAACGCTGCGCGAGTAGAGGCTATTGTTATTGGAGAGTATAGACGTTTTGGTTTGACTGGCCCTAGATAGAAGGCTCGTGGTATTAGATTCTAGAGAGGGGAGGTTGTTATATTATTTCCTGATATTTCGTAGTAGTCTAGATTGTTTCCAATATTAGGTACTTTAACTTAAGATCTAAATTCCATCTCGATAGAATGATATAAGATAGTAGGTAGTTGAATAGTGTTTACAAACATTGAATGTCGTAGGTATATTACGCGTTCTAGGTAAATCATGAATGATTAAAATGAGGCGGGGCTGGTCAGCGTCAAGATGGGAAAACTTCGGTACAGGGGTAGGGCATCGCCCTCCTGAGCCTCCCTGTAGCCATCCATGATAGCAGTTGTAGCATTGTGTTCCAGCGGGTTAGGCGGGGTCACTCCCACTGAACATTCTGAAGTATAGCATCTTCAATTGCCCATAACAACGCCCATCCAACAGTTATCAGCAAAAGGTTGCCCATATTTGTCGCTTTCAATAGCGTCCTGGTTCAGACATCTTCTAAGTGGAAAGGAAGATAATTACTCTTCTATTATATTATGAGGGATGCCCCAATTTGTTCAATCAACGGATACGTCTTCATCCGCGCTCTGCTTGGTTTCATGATGACATAAGGCAGGCATAAAATCATTACAAAAAAGCCAACGCGTCTCCGTCTTCAAGTTGCTTGCTTTCCACCCATTGATGCTTTTCGGGAACAGAGGAATCTTGTCCCTCAGAGACAAGTCATGAGCAATTACGACAAGGCAATTATCGGCAGCATCAAGTTCCTGGATTTTCAATACCGTATCCCTAGCGGCATCGTAATCTGGGAACATTCGAGGTGCCACAGTGAAAAATGGCGCGCCGGGATTAGTCAGCTGTTGAAGCAGGGCTCCTGGACATTGCAACGACCTCGTCAGCACACCGTTTAAATCGGTGGCAGAAGGCAATGGTAGGTAATCACTGGGCCTCAGTATACCCGGATGGTGACAGGCATCGGCGCCCATGAACACGAAAGATGGCGGGCTAGCCGTCGTCCGAGCAAGGGCACACAAGTGACCGACGGCGTGCCCGGGCGCATCTAGGAGGTAAAAGGAGCCGTCACCGAAAAAGTCCATGGCGTCGAATCGACCGATCTTGAGCCCCGCTTGGAAAGAGATCTCGCGTACTACGCGGCCCTGGGCGTCGCTATCCAGTACCTCTCCGTCAGGATTAATCGGCCACCCTGGCCAGGAGGCGCCGCGAACGCCAGGTCCAACGACTAGGTCGGTAGTAGGTGGAAACTTGGACACATCTCCGACGTGGTCAAAGTGGTTGTGAGACCATATAACAGCACCAACGTCGACACTACGAACGCCGAGACCGCTAATGTCGCTATTCAGGATTGACGCCACGTCGGAACCAGGCGTGATAGTTGTCGTCGCTTTGATTCGCGACACGATCTTCGGGGCGTAGTTCTCCCAGTCTTGCCGGACACCAAGGTCAAATATTACGTGCTGATGACCGTGAGAGACCAGGAAGCAGTATATCGGAGCGTCAAGACCTTCGAAGCCATCTATCTCAGGTTGCCAGAATAGAGATGGATTTAGGTGCAACAATGTGCCACTGCCATCCATTAGTTCGCTACTTTACGTGGCTCTAAGCATGGAATACGAGGCTTACGTATCAATAACCCTGACATCTACAGTGTATGATGAATTCGGTATCTGGAGTGCCGGTCGGGGCTTCGGAGCTATCGAGCTGGCTATCATGTCGTCTACCATGAGCGATTCAACCCTAATCTGAACCATAATCAAGCCGTATCAATACGAGAGAACTGCTAATTTGTGCAATTATCACGCTTAGTCCACTGCGGCTGATTGCCGTCAAGTTACTCGGGGTCGGCTCGTCTGACACCAACATGACAATACACGGTTCTCAGGATTAGCTTGTGTTGCCACCAACTATGTTCAGAGTAACTCGGTTCTAACCTAGGTAGAAACCCTGAAACGAAGATACACAGAAGCTTGACGGACTCCTAATAGACAATGGGTTTAGATTAGTCTAATGACTAATTGCACAGCTGTATTCAATTCAGTCGCTTGTAATACGACCAACAACGAAGAGCTATGGTAAGCTATGGCATAATATCTCTCGAGTTGATGGCCCTTTTATAGCAAAATTTCCAGTGGATTTAAAATAAAGCCCTCGATCCATTCTGGGGCAAGCGATCTTGCGTACTCGGAACTTATTTCGAAGGCAAGAACATTTCTTTTCCACAACGTCGCAGATTTCTTACGTAACTATGACTGTCGCAACCCAATCTCCTGTTCTCCCATCCTTGGAGAAGGATCCCGGCACCGTGATCGCCGATGGAGGTTCGTCATACTGGTGGCGTACCAGCGGCCAGGATCTCTCTAGGATGCTCGAGGAGGCTGGCTACCCCGACGAAGCGAAGCGGCAGTTCCTCAACTTCTTTCGAGATACTATCTGTTCTCAATTAGGGGGTAAGCCCGACAACACCTCCCTCAGAACTGCCGTGGGTTGGGATGGCAGCCCCTTCGAGTATAGCTTTGAGTTCAAAGAGTCGACCAAAAGTGCGGGTGTGCGCTTCGTGGTCGATCTTACGCAACTCCGTCCGGACAACAAAACCTTTCCTTTGACTACTGAGACCACAGAAAAAGTGATTGAGTCGCTGGCGGAGAGAACCCCCTTATTCGATGATAACTGGGTACGTGTTTTAGAAATTTGTCTACCCGTCATTACAAGACTCTTTCACCATGTGAAGGATAGTTATTCATCTATCAAAGCCCATGGAAACTAGCCTTGATCCTAAATACCATCAAATATCACTAACTATGCATACTCATTTATCAGCATCGAGCCCTGGCTCAATGGTTCGTCTACTCTAGAGCCCCCGAAACTGAGCAAAAGGCGCTCGTAGCTACAGCAGGATACCAGACAAATATAATCATGGGCTTCGATATCAACGCCAAGATCTTAGATCTAGCGCCTGGGTATCTCCCAGTCATGGCCAAGAGCTACTTCCCGCCTTGCTTCGTCGCCGCGGCCAAGGGCTTCACACGCTGGCAAGCTCTGAGCTTGGGGATTCGGCAAATCCCTGATATCGGAGAGTACCCTAACATCCTACTAGCACTGAAGCTAATCGAGGACTACGTGGCGGCCAAGCCGGAGCTTGCAGTTGCGGCGCGCGGTCTTTCTACAGATTTCGTGAAGGCGGGTAAGGCACGCCTAAAGATCTATATGCGTTATCTTGGCGACAATTTCGATGATTTATGGGATTATTATACTCTAGGTGGACGGATCCCCGATCTTGAAAGCAACAAGGAGATGTTTCGAGACTTAATGAAGCTTTCGAGCGACTCTACATATGTCGGTCAAACCGGAGAGCTCACCCAAGCAGATCAGCGACGGCGGGCACTCCTGAAAACAAAGCCGACCGCTGTGTATTTCTCTCTCTCGCCCGATAAGCCGTACCCCATTCCTAAGGTCTACTTTTACCCTGCGCGTGCCGCTCCAAATGACCTCGTGATTGCCCGCGGACTGGACGCCTTCCTAACCAAGTATAAGTGGCACGATGGGGGGAAGTCGGTGGAGGAGCGGGTGCAAACTGTTTTGTAGGTCTCCCCATATTCAGCATGTTTGCAGTTTCTATCTAACGGAGGAAAACTCACAGCACACACCGAAAACTAGAGGACAAACCCGGCATCTTCTCGTTTATCGGACTCGGGAGGAAAGAAGACTCTACTAAAAAGGGTCTAAGCTTACAGGTGTACATAACTCCTGAACTATACGAGACCCCGCGCTTCTAGGCACGGGCCGAACGCAAAGTGGAGGATCTGTTCATATGTCAGTAGTGATGATTTCAGATGATATTATACTAGAATCATTGAGTTTTCTTTGCCATTACGCGTGGTTGGAATTCTAGATGTTAGCAATACATAAGTGGTACATGAGAGTCACTGGCCCTTATATTCGAATTGGAGATACAGATGTAGCTCCTCTTGATGGACCCGTTCTCCACCCCAGGCTATACGAGAAGCGGAAGAACTATGTAATATGAAAAGACAATATCGTAGGTACCTATGCTACGTAGCGGCTTCCTAGACGACAGATGTCAAAATACGAGAATATTTCTACCTTAAGGTACCTACGACATATGAGCATTAAACGTGACAATTAGTGTGTCTCTTAGAATTTCGAATAGCCCGTGGCCTGCTTTCTTGCTTCAGCCTTAAATCAAGTCTTAGCATGTAAATTAAATGTACCGTAGCGGGAAAATGTAATGGGGAAAACCTATTAAAGTTAAAGTTTTATACATTAACATTAAGGTTTTAATTATTATAAGTGAATAATTACATTATTTATAAGTTATTATTATTTATTAAAAAATATTATTTATTAAAATTTAATTATTATAAATTATTAAAATAAAATATTAATTATTATATAACTTAAGCTTTAATAATTATATTTATAAATATTATATTTTATAGTAATAATTATTTATAAAAAATTATTATTTAAAGCTTTTAAGGATTATTATAATATATGTTTTAAATAATAAATTTTTAATATTTAAATTTAATATAGTAAATTTTTAAAGTAATAATAAAAGTAAATTATATAAGGTTATAAATTTAATTATTAATTATATTAAATATATAAATCTTAAAATTATTAATTATATATAAAATAAGTTATAATATTAATTAAAAGTTTAATAAGTTTTATAAAAGTAATAATATTAAATAATTATTAATTAATATAAAACCTTTATAAAGTAAAAGTATATTTAAAAATATAATAATAATTATTTATTAATATAAGATTCCTTTTTTTATATAATTAAAGTAGATTTTATATTAGGGAAATTAATATAGTTATAAATATTAAAAAATATATTAATAATATTATATATTTTTTTAATTAAGAAATTTTAAAATATTTAAATAAAAAAGTATAATTAAATTATAATATAATTAAAATTATTAAATAAAGTATTTTTTATTTAAATAAATATTATATATTTATAATATTATAATTCCTTTTAAATAATTTTAATTTAAATTTTATATAATATATTTAATATTAAATAAGAAAATATTTTTATAAAAGATATAATTTAAAAAATATAAGTTTAAATATTTTTAAAGTATAAGTAAAAAAAGTTTAAAAAAAATTCTTAAAAAGGTTTTAAAAAATATCTTTTTAAATATATATATTAAATTATAATTCATTATTAAAAATAAAAAAAAGTTAATAATTAATATTATATTTTTCTTTTTAATATTTATAAATAATATAATTAAAGTTAATAATACCTTTATTTTATAAAATACTTTATTTTTCTATTTTATATATTTTATATTTTTATTTTATAAGGTATTTTGTTTTTTTTATTTTATATATTTTATTATTATTATATATTTATTATATATATAAGTTAAAATTAAGTTATAATAATATTTAATAATTATTATTATAATAAAATAAAAAATATTTTATTAAAGGATTTAAGCTTTTTTTAATAATAATGTTATTATTAAATAAGTTATAAAAATAGTTATTAAACATATTTTTCTTATTTTTATTATTTTTATCATTTATTTCATTATAAAATTAATTATAAATATATTAAATATTTCTATTAATATAATAATAAAATTTATTAGGCTTAAAATAAGGATTTTTACTATAAACATTATTATAATTATTACTTTTAAAATTAAGTCATTTATTTCCATTATAAGTAATATAATTATTACTTTTAAAAATCTTACTTTTAAAAGATTAATTATTATTATTAAATATAACTATTATAAAATATATAAAGTATAAAAGAATTTAAATTAAATTAAGATTATTTTAAGTTTTAATAAAAATATTTAATATAGCTATTAGCTTTTTTTTAATAATATATTTAAACAATTATTTTATTATAAATTAAGCTAGTATAAAAGTAAATATTTTAGTTATAATTATAAAAAGGTTATCATTAAAATTACTAATATAGTTTTTAACTTATATAATATTTTTAAAAAGTTTAAATAATATAGTTTTAAATTTAATATTAAAATTTAATTAATGTTAAACCTTTTAAGGTAATAAATTATCTAATAAATTATTTTTGTAATTAAAGTTTAATTATTATTAGGCCTTTTAATATGGTAAATTTTATAAAGAATTATCCTTATTTTAATTAAAAACCAATTATTATTAAAATTTTTAATATAATATATCACTTAAAGGAATATATTTATAAATAATAATATTACTTTTATTAATAATATTATCCTTAAAACTTAAAAGGCCATTATTATTATTAATAAGGTTATATTTATTATTATAACCTTTTTTAAAATATAAATAATTATTATTATATTTATTATTAATATAATTATTTTTAAAGCTTAAATTATTATTTTTATTATTAAAGTAGTTAATTTTATTATTAATACAATCATTTTTAAGGCTTAAATTATTATTTTTATTATTAAAATGGTTAATTTTATTATTAATATAATTATCCTTAAGATTTAAATTATTATTTTTATTATTAAATTAATTAACTTTATTATTAACATAATTATCCTTAAAATTTAAATTATTATTCTTATTATTAAATTAGATATTTTTATTATTAAGATTCATTTATAATTTATAACTTTAATATAGCAAATTATTTAAGGAAAGCCTTTTAAATATTAAACCTTTTATAATAATTTTAATACATTATTAATTTGCCTTAAATATAAGCATAGGTATAAATATAAAATTCATTTTATTTAATAACTTTTATTATTTAAAATAGTTTATCTTAATATTTTTAAATTATAAATAAATATATAAATTATTAAATATTATATAAAATTCCTTATATTTATTAAAATTATTATTTTAATTATATAATAATTTCTTAACTTATATTAATTTGAGATTTTTCTTAACTTTTTCTTAAATAATTTTAATCATTAATATTATTATATTAGCAAATATTTATTAAAAATATTAGTAAACTTTTAAATCTTAATTATTAAAGATTATGTTAATATTTAAAATCTTAATATTATAGGATAGGAATTTCTAAGTTAAATTTATATTATATTAATTAATAAAAAAATTTAATTAAGTTATTTCCTTTATAAGTTACTTTAAAATTAAAAATTTTTTAATAAGGTTATTAATATAAATTTAATATAAAATTAATATTTAATATAATCTTAATAAAAATATTAATTTATATAAAATTTATTAAATAAAAAATTATGCTTAAAATTATAAATTATTTCTTAACTAGCTTTTTATAAATCTTTAAAAGTGGTAGTGAAGTAGTTTAAAAAAGGATATATTTATTTAATAATGAATTTAATATATTTATTACTTTCGAAAGTAATGAAATATTTTTAAAATATAAATATAAATAATGTTTTTATATTAATAAATTTTTTGTTAGTTATATAATATTTTTTATAAATATAAGTGAACTTTATAATATATTTATATATTTTATTAAATAAGTTTATAAAGTTTTTATAAGTAGGTTTTAAAAATAAGCCTTTTACAATTTTTTTAATAAATTTTTCATTATTTTAAGCCTTTTTTAATATCCTTAATTTCAATTTAAAAGTAGTAAAAGGTGAAACCTTATTATTATTTAAATTAGTTTTAATATTATTACTTAAAGTTATTAAGTTAAGGTTTAAGTTAAAAGTTAAAAGATAGTTAAAATTAGTTTATACTTAAGATATATTTTTAATTAATGTAAGTATAGTTATTATAGTTGTAAATATAGTTAATTTAGCTGTAAATATAACCAATTTAAATTTAAATAATTTTTTTTAGAAAAGGATAAAGTTAAAATATAATATATAATAAATAAAATTAAATGTTTACTTATAATTTAAGCTTAAGGATATTAACCTAATTTTAATGGTAATAAATTATATAAATAAGGTTAGTTATTATTAATAAAAAAAGATAATATGGTTTAAATAATAATATATAATAATAGCTTTTTAATAATATAAATGGTAATAAGATGTAATTATTATATTAAATTAAATATTAAAATATAATATAATATTATATAAATTTTATTTTTTTAAATAAAGGGAAATTTATCTAATAAAGTTATTATAAGGTATTATATTAATATTTTATTATTATTAATTAATATTTTTTATATAGTAATTAAAAAGGTTATATTTAATATAGATAAAGTTTATAATATATTTTAGGAATTAAGTTATTTAATTATTTAAAATTGTTAATAAAAAGTTACATTATTATTAACTAATAATGTTAATAATTAATTATTATAAATTTTAATAAATTAATAGTAATTTTATTTAAATTATATAAGCGAATTTAAAAATTTAATATATTTTAAGATTATTTCCCATAGTTATTTTAGGGATTATTTAAAATTATTAATAATATCTTTTATTTAATAGTTAATATAATAATTTATTTTATAATAAAAATTTTATTTTTATTATATTAATTTTTAATCTTTTATTTTTATTTTTCTTTTTTTTTATATTAATAAATGCGAATTTAAAAATTTATATATTTATAAACTTTACCTTATAATTATATATAAATAGAATACCTTTACTATATACTAAAATACCTTTTAAGTTAATTAAATATAAATTATAATTTATTTAAATTAAATAATTGTAAAGATTTTATTTGTATATTAATAACGTAAATATAAATAAAAATCCTAAGGAATTTAAATAATATATTTAATTATAAAAACCTTATAAAGATTTACAATTTAAAGTTAAATTAAATAACATTAATAATATGTAATTTAAAAACAATGATATATATAATAATATTTTTTTCCCTAATTTAAATATAAGTGTTATAATTAATTAATATTAAGATTTAGGGGATAATATTAATGTTAAATTATTAATTAATAAATCAAATAATAAATTATTTATTTACTTATAATATTTTTAAAAATTTTCACAAGGATTTATATATGTTAATATTAAGTAATAATATTTATTAATTTAAAAGATATTTATAATAATGGTATAATTAAGTTAAAAGATTATATTATACAAGTTAATCCTTTTAATATATTTAATATTATTAATTATAATAAAGCCATTAATTTTAATACTTAAAAAGGTAAATCCTTATTATTTAATTAACCTAATAATTTAATTATAAATTAAATTAATATAATTACTTTTACAATATTAAATAATATACTATTATAAGGCTTTTCGAATATATATAATATAACCATTGCTAACATTTTAAAGTTAGTTATAATTTATTAGGATAAATATAAGGTAATTTTAAAATTTAAAAAAGCTTTTATAATATTTATAAATTTATATAACATTAATTAAAATTAATAGAAATTATTTTATAAATTATTATATCTTTTATAGGATAATTTTAATAAAATTCTTAAAGATGTTATTAAATTATTTATATAACTTTTTATATTTATTAATAAATTTTATACTAAATTATTTATTATAAATATATATTAAGTAAAGATTTCTTTTAAGGTAAAGAAATTATTAATAAAATCTTATAAAAAATATTTTAAACTTATTAAATAATTAAAAAAAGTAAAAGTATAAATAAAGAAGCTATAAAATAAGCGAAATAAAAAAATATTAATTAAAGATAAAGATAAAAATAAATATAAAAATAGAAATAATAATAAAGGTAAAAATAAAATTAAAAATAAAATTAAAGGTAAAAATAAAAACAAAGGTAAAAATAAAAGCAAAAATAAAATTTAATAAATATTATCCTTTAAATTAAATAATAAAAATAATATAAATAAAAAGGATAACCTAATAATAAAAAAGAAACTTATTATATTAATTAAGTTAATATTTTTTAATCCTTTAATTATCTTTAAAAATATTATATTATTAAATATTTATATTAAAAATATACATTATAGCTTAAAACTTTTTATTAATAAGTTAATAAAGTTTTTTTATTTTTAAACATAGATAAGTTTTATATAAGTATTTAATAAGGTTTACCTATATTTTTATATATTAAATGTAATAATTTATTTAAGTATTTTTATATATTATTAATATTATAATTTAAAATACTTTTGTTATAATATTAAAAATAATAATGACAATATAATTTAATTATATATTAAATAGATTATTAAATATGGTTATAATATATGGATTAAATTATATATAAATTAAAATAAAAAGATTTTTATATTTAAAGTTTATTTAATAATTATTATTTATAATATAAACAAAAGAAAGGAATAAAACCAGATTTAGTTATTATTAATAAAGGATAAATTAATTTTTAATAATAACCTTATATACATTTTAAAAAGGAACGTATTTATTAATTTAAATATATTTAAGGATTATTAATATAATAAATATTTTAAGAATTTCTTTTTAAAGTAAAAGAAAAGTTAAAAAGGTATAAAGATGCTTTATAAAGAAATATAATATATTAAATATAAAAATCTTAAGTTTTTATAAAGGATAAATTTTTAATATTATTTCATTTATTATATTTTTAAATATAATTATATAATAAATTATAATAAAATTTTATATATATATTTTTATAATAATAATATTTTATTATAACCATTTTATATATAATAGATTAAAAATTAAATATTATAACTATAATATATTTAATAATATATAAAATTAATAAAATGTTTTAAAACTAATAATTTCTTTACTTATTAAAATTTTTATTAACAAATTTAATATTTTTAAAAATTCATATTAATTATTAATAAGCTATTATATTACACTATATACCTTAAGTATAAAAGACCATTTTTAATTAAGTAATATTACCTTATTAATATTTAATCCTTATAACTTTAATTTTAAAAATATTATTAAAGGCTTTAATTTATTAGCTAAGCTTAATTAAAAGATTTTAATAAAAATTAATAAAATAAAAACATTTATATATTATTAAACCATAGTTTTTATTGGAAATATGCCTTAATAAATAAAAAATAGTAATTTTAAAAGCCTTTACACTTATAAGTTTTATTAAAGCTATTATATTAAAAATAAATAAAAATTATTTTATAACATATAATTAAATAATAACTTTAACTTTATCATATATAGTAAATTTTATTATTAAATTAAATAAATATAATAAATTATAATTAATTATTAAAAAAAAAGGTAAAAAGATTATAAGTTTTAATAAAGTATGGTAAACTTATATTTAATGTTTAAAACTATTATATTAACTTTTAATATTATCCTTATATAACCATTTAATTTATACCATTTTAAATATAATAATTTATTTAATTTAATATATATTTTTTTCCATAATATAATTTTTATAAATTAAATTATAAATAAATACACCTTAATATTTAAAATATTTAAATTTTTATTAAAAACATAATAACTTTAATTATTTAAGTATTATCTTTTAAGTTATAACATATTATTATATATTATATAAGGTATAAGTATTCCTATATTTTTTTATTAATAACTATAGGTTAAATATATAAAGCTTAAATTTTTTAATATTATTTATATATTTAATAACCTTATAAATATTATTATAATTTACTTTTAACATATAACCATTAGTGTTAATATATTAATAAGATATAGTATAAATAAAAAAGAATATAATTAGTTAAAAATATTTATTTAGGATAAATAGGAAGTATTTAATACCTTATATTATTACATAATTATATTAATTAATAAATTTTAAATTAGTTTAATAATTAAATTTTAAACTAATAATATTATAAATAATAATATATTTAATTTAAATATAATAAATTAATATATAATATATATTATAATGGATATAATTAATAATATTAATAAAAATAATAGTTAAAAAAAGGAAAAATTTAAACATATAAAAAATATATAATAACCAAATATATATATTATAATATATTTCTATGACTTTATTATAGAATATATTATAATAGTTAATTATAATATTTTAATTAATAAAGATTTATATTAATAAGTTTTTTTTTAATATTTTACTATTTAATAAGTGAATTAGTTTTTAAAGTTTAAAAATTATATAATTATATTAATTTATACTTTTATATATTATAATTTATAATATTAATAATTTAATATTAACTTTAATATTAATATATATTTAAATGGTTTAAATATTAAGTATATAAAATTAACTTTTTTAATATAAAAAAGGTACTTTTAATAAAGCTTAATATTTAATTAATAATTTAATTTATCCTTAAGAATATTTTTAAATATAATAATCTTAAACTTATAAATAATATGTAAAACTTTTATTAGAAATGCTTAAACTTATTTTATTACATATTAACACATATTAATAAAAATGAATTAAAAAAGCTTATAAAATAAAAAGAGTTTATGTTAAATATACTATTATTTATTAACTCCTTTTATATTAACCTTTGTATAATTAATAAAATTTTAAATAAAGATATTTTTAATTATTTTAATATAATTTAAAGCAATAAGCTATTATTTGTTAAATTAGGATAAACTTTAATTTGTTTTATATATTATATATAATAAATATATTATTTTAATTACAATTATATTAGTTATTATTTATTAGGTGTTAATAATATTATAGCTATAAAATGGTTTTAAAAGTTATCGTTTAATATTAGTAGGTATATATTTTTATATAAAATTTAAAATAAAAGATTAATATAATATATTCTTATTATAAGCTTTATAATATTATAAAGTTTTAATAAATATTAAAAACTTAATTTTATTAATAAATTATATATTATTTTAATAATAAAAATAATAATTATTTTATATTTTTTAAGGTAATTTTATATAATATTAAAATAAAAAATATAATTATATAAATTATATTTTTATCTTTAATATTTAAAATATAAAATATATCTTTGTTATATTAACTTTTATAATAATAATAAATAATAGCGATAAAATTTTTTAAATATTAATTTTTTAAAAAAAAAATAAATTTATTATAATTAATATTATTATAATTAACTTATATAAGCCTTATATTATTTTTATATAAGGCTAATATTTTTTTATACATTAAAATATTAAATATATATAAAGAAAAGGTAAATATTTAATAATTATTTAAAAATTATTAAAGATTAATAATATATTATTATTATAAGGAATAATTTAAACTTAATTATAAGGTAAAAGTTTATAAACTATTTAATTAACTATTTAAATTAAATTAATAATTTAATAATATTAAAATAAAAAATAATAACTTAATATTTAATTAATAAGTAAGTATTTTTAATTAAACATTTATTATAAATTATTAACACCACGTGATAGTAAGCGGTATGTGAGGCGATTAAATTTTGCCGGTAATAAGGATTAACCTTACGTATAAATAAGTAAAGTTACACATATATATTATAATTTTTTTATATAATAATAATAATATTTATAATATTTAAGCTTTTATAATAGCATTTTAATGTCGTAACTTATATTATAAAATAATTAACTTTATACTTAATTTAATATTATTATTTAATTAATAAGGCATTATGTTTAAAATAAAACTTTTAAATCTTATACGGTAAGATAATAATTAATTAAGGAATAATAATATTAAAGGAAAAGCAAAGGATTATTATAAATAACCTATAAAAAATTATATAAGAATAGAAAAAAAGATTAAATCTTTTTATTATTTAATAGTTAAAATTATTATAAGCGTTAAGTAAGAAGTAAAAAAAGATGGCGAGTTGTTTTTTACTAGTTCTCGGTGGAAAATTTAGTAAGGATAGCAAATACTTAACTTTAAATAAAAATTTAATATTATAAGGTAAGGAAACGAATAATATTATAACCTTAATATAATAAAAGCTTTATGTTATTTAAATTATAATAGTAAATTGTAAATTGTAATTGTATAATTTAATTTAAAATATAATTTTAAAAATAAATAACTTTAACTTAAAATAGTTAAAGTAATAATTAAATAATATTTTTAAAATATTTGTAAAGCTTTTAAAAGGATTTGGTAAAACCTTAAATAAAATATATAAGTAAGGTAAAAAACCAAAGATTTAAACCGAAAAAATACTTATAAACTTTTAATAAGCTTTTAAAAGCGGTAATAAGCCGTAAAGTATATAAAAAGTTATTATTAAATTCGATAATAATAATAACGAACTTAAGCTAACTATTAAAAGCCGAAGTAAAAGTAAAACACTTATTAAAGTTAAATTTAATAATATTAATTTATTTAATAATATAAATCCTTTTAATAGTAATAGCTTTAGCTTTAATAATGGTAACGAAAACGATTTTAACGGCAACGATTTAAACATTTTAAATTTTAATTTTAATTTTAACTTAAAGTTTAATTATTGCTAATATAAAAAGTATACCTTAATAAAATGTAAAGATAAACATAAGTTTAAGTTTAAAAAGTATAAGTTAACTTAAAAACACTTTAACTTTAACATAAATAAGGAAAACTATTTAAAGGATTAAAGTAATTAACGTGTTTATTAAAAAGCCTTTATACTTTTTTTGGAAAAAATAAGTTATATTAAAAGGAAAAAGCTTATTAAGCTTAATGAATTAAAAATTACTAAGGTAATTATACGTATATATAAACGGGCTTTTTTAAACCTTATAAACGAAATGAGAAAGAAAACGAAAATGTTAAAGCTTTTTAATAAAATTTATACCTTAATTAATAAAGCTTATTAGTAAAACTTATAAGTTATTTTACTTAAATATAAGTATAATGGTAAAGACTTAATTAAGTATAGCTTATAATGGTAATTTACCGTGTAAAAAGTTTATAAGTTTAAAATAAAACTTAATAAAAAATAATAAATTATAATGTTTTTAATAAGTTATAAAAATAAAGTAAAGGAATGGGTAAACGTTATGTAAAAAATAATGAGAAAATAAAAGTTTATTATTATAAAAGTTATTAACAATTTTATTAATAAGTTTAAAGTTAAAATTAATAAAGGCTATAATGATTAATAAAGTAACGCGTTATATAATATACGATATAATAGTAAGGATTAACTTAGTAAAAAGCTTAAGCGGTTTGTAAAATTGCCTAGTTAAAACCTTAAAAAAAAACCTTTATGTTATAAGTGTAATAAGTATAAGTATATTCGAAAGTATTACTTAAACAATAGTTCGAGTAAAATGTAATTATAAACCTTAGCTTTAAGTTATACCATGTAATATTAAAGTATTAATATTAATTTTATACTATTTTAAAAACTTTTATAATACGTGGTAAAGAAAAAAGTATATTTAATAAAGGTAAACAACGTTAACTTAATATATTTAATTTAATTATATTAAACGAAATAATATAAAACCGACTTAAGTTTTTAACTATTTTAAAAGGAATTAAAACCGTATAAATTGTTATATAATGTTGTTTAAATGTATAAAGTAACTAGCGTGTATAGCTTAATTAAATATAAATATGTGTAAGATTTACTTTTAATAAATATAAAAGCGAATGTATATATTATTAACGATAAAAAAAACCTTATTAAAGGTATTATAATAAAACTTTTCGATAAATATATAATTAGTATAAAAGGTAGGTTTATTAAGGTTATAATAATAAGTATAACATAGTTTAATTTGGTTAGTAATGGTAAATAGTGTAATTTAATTATATTATTATATTGTTTATATATTAAAAACTTTTTTTTAAAGATTTTTTTAAAAGAAATATTTTATAAGGCTAAAAAATATTTTAAAAATAATAAAGTTTATAAATTAAATAATACCATTATAATATTTATTAACGTTTATAAGTAAGGCTTTTTTTATAAAAATATAAAAAGCTTAAGCTTATAACGAAAGTTATTAAATAAAATTATACGTTAAAAATAATATTGTAAAAAGTTGTAAAAATTAAATCATTTTTAACTAAGTTTTTTACCTTATTATTTAAAAGATTAACCGAAAAAGTAAAAGATAAACTTATTCTTTAATATAAATAACTTTGTTACCTTAGCATAAAAAGATTAAAGTAAATTATATAATGTACTATTAGTATTAATTTAAATGCTTTCCTTTTAATAAATCTTTTTTACTTTACGTGCGACCGCGTAAAGATTAAAAAAATACCTTTAAAAAATCTTTAAAAACGAGGATAATATATGGGTAATATTATATAATGTAATTTCGACGAAATAAAACTTATATTAATAAAAAATTATTAATACTTTAGCTTAATAATTAATAATAATAGTAAATATTATATTTTTAAAAGTTATAAGTTTAAAAATAAAGTATTTAATATTTTAATCGCTTATATAACTTGTATTTATAAAACCTTTAAAGCTTTACCTATTTAATTTAATAGCTTTAAAAAACGTTTAAAAATTTTTCGACTTAATAATAACCGTAAGTTCAAAATAAGTAAAATAAAATTAATATATAATTAAAAAAGAGTGAAATTAATTACTTTTATATCGTATAATTAATATTAAAATAAAATCTTTAAAAAAAGAATTTAACTTTTTAAATATAAAAGTAAGGCTATGTAAATAACTATAAAAATACCTTTATACTTTTAAAATAATATATTAAAAAGCGTTTTAAATATTATTAATCGAACTAATATTTTTATAATAAAGGATATAATATTATACGAATGTTATTAAAATAACCTTAAATTAAAATAAAATAATAAGTTAAATAATAAACATTTACGTATTTTAAGTAATCGATATATTACCTTTATTAAAAAAGCATATTAAATTAAATTAAAAAAACTTAAGGCTTAAAAGGTTAAAGCTTTATTTTTAAGTTATATCGGTATATATAATTTCCTCGTTTAGTTAATAAATAAAAGGTAATACTTATAAACGTTATATGTTATTTTTTAAAAGTATATAAAAAACGTGAATAACGCTTTTAATGTATAAAATATTATTAGGTTTTTATTAAAGCATATTTAAAGGCGTTTACAATATAAAAAATTACGGAAAAAAGTTAATATATAAAATAAGGACGATAATATCGTCGAAAAAAACTTCATTAAAAACGAAGAAAAAAATAAACCATGAAAACGAAGTTGTCCTAAGAAAAAAAAACTTAAAATTCACATATGTAAAGCTTTTAACGACTTAAATAACATATATAACGCATTAATGTTTATCACTTAAAAGGACGAAAGGTTAAAAGGCGCATATATAAGATTAAAAGGCAATGTTTTTAATATTTATCTTATAAATAATTTATTTTATAAAATTAAATCCGTAAAAAAAACTAGCGATTTTAAAGATTTAAATTATATCCTTAGTTTTATTAAAAAATATTAGCTATATAAAACCGATATAAACGAACCGTTATTAAAAAAAACATTAACTAGCTTTAAATAAAAAATATAGTTAAAAGCCATTAATAATAAAATTCGCATTAATTTAAAATGTAATATATTTAAGTTTATACATTATTTAAAAACTATTTACGGCTACTTTATCGATTTAAAGTGGGTTTTAAGGAAAAAATATTAATTTAATAGCACGTTCGAAAAGTATAAGGGAAAAATTATCGCGAAAAGATTTACCTAACGTAAAGGTTTAAACTATAATAAAACTAAGGTTATTATAATAAAAATAACATTATGAAAAATGCTAATAGCACTTTTAACATTGTTTAACTAAAATATTATTTAAATTAATTTCATCGTTACTTACTTAAATAGCAATTTAAAGGAAAGGATTTTTATAAAGTAATTCCTTATATTATAAAAATACTTCGAAATATTTTTAAAAAAACATAAGTTTTATTAATATAATAAAAAAAAATCATCGAACTATAATACATCTTATATGGTTTAAAACAATTAGGAATAGCTTAATAAAAAAAAGTACGTGTTATTTTAAAAAAGCGCGGTTTTATATATTTAAAAGTAAATAATATAATATATGTTAATAAAAAAATAGGAAATATTATTATATTATATATTAATAACTAGCTATTATTTAAACAAAGCGTTAAAAACTTAAAAAACCTTATAAAAAATATTAAAAAAAATATAACTTTTATAAACTTAAATAATATAAACTAATATTTAAAAGTATATATTATACGCTTTAACTTTATAAAAGACGTATAATTTAACTAAAAACAATATATATAAAAAATAGTGGAAAGCTTTAACCTTAACAAAAGTAAAAAGGTTATAACTTCGTTTAATTTAAAAACTTTAAAAGTAATAATATTTCGTAAAAAAAATAATAAAGCCATTAACTATAAAATTAAAGAATATATGTTTTATATTAAAAAGTTAATATTTTTATCATATATAATTAAACTTAATATTAGCTTTGTTATATTTATATAAGCAAAGTTTATAAGTAATCCTATTAAAAAACACCAAACTAGTATTAAATAAATAATGCGATATTTAAATAGTATATAAAAAAGGTTTATTAAATATAAAAAACTTATTAAAAAATATTTATATTAAAAGTATAACCTTTTAAAACTATTTAAAGCAGTAAATATAAGTTATATTAGCGATTTAAGTATTGAAAAATTAATTATAAAATATGTCTTTTATTTAACTAATGTATTAATTTTATAATTGGTTAAATTATAAGTAATAATAGCTTAAAATTTTATAAAAGTTAAATATATTACACTAGCATTTATAATAGTTAATATAATATAAATTCACAACTTTTTAAAAGAGTTTAACTTTATGTTAAAAGGTTTAATAACCTTATAAAATAATAATATAATTATAATTAAATAAATAAAGGAAACTATTATAAATAAGTAAAAACGATATATATGAAAAGATTATTATTATATTCGTTAAAAAGTTATAAAAGGAAACGTAAAGATTACATATATATTAAGTATATTTAACCTAATAAATAAATTAATTAAGCCTTTAAATAAGGGTAATTATAAGTAATTTATAAAGCTATTAAGCTTAAAAGATTTTAAGTAATTATTTTAAAATAAAAGGATGTATAAACTATTAACATTATATAATGGTAGGTAATATGTAAAATAGTTAAATTTTACTAGTAATAAAGATTAGCCTTATATATAAATAAGTAAAGTTACACACACACATTATAATTCTTTTATATAATAATAATAACATTTATAACACTTAAGCTTTTATTTATAATTAAAAGTTAATAATATATTAAAAAAATATTAATTTAATAAGTATTATAAATTTATTTAAAATATTAATAAATGTTTATTTATAAACCATTTCGTTATATAATATAATTAAATATTAATAATTAATTTATTATTATTATAAATTAAAATGTTTTAATATAATAAAAAAGGTATGTAATTAATAATAAATATATTTAATTTATTATAACTAATAATTATAAGGTTTAATATTAAAATTTCCTTTATAAAACCCTTTTAAATTTTAATAGGTTTATTAAATATTTATTAAAATATTATATTTTTTATTAATATTTAATATTAGCTAAGTTTATATAAAATAAGTTATATATTATATTAATAAAAATAATGGAAAAAAATATAAGTTTATATATATTAGCTTAATAAATATATTTAACATTATTATAATTTATATAATTTTTAATATTAAAAGGTTAATATATTTTAATTAAAATTAAAAGATTTTTTAAACTATTTAATAATAAGTTAAAAGTAACATTAAAAATATATATAGTTTAATATAATTAATTAATATTTTATTAAATAATACTTTTTAATAAATAATGTTTTTTTATATAAGTAATATTTATTATATATTTTATTTATAATAATATTTTAATTATATAATAATGTATATTTTCTCGTAAATATTTTTTTATATAAATAACTTTTTTTTATATAAATAATATATATAATATTTAAGTATATAAATAATAATTATTTTATAAATTTATATTATATTTTTTATAAAATAATTATTAATAAAATAACGTATTATTATATAAAAAAATAATTATTTTAACTTAAGTATTTTCGCTACGATAGCTATTAAAATATCTATTATATATACATTATAATGCATTATATAATACACTATATTTCCCTAATAAACCACTTTAATTATAGCAATCTTAGTCGCTAAGAGTCGCTAAAATTACAGCTTTTATAGCGCATAGCCCTTTGTAATATTTTAACCAATTACCTAAAATCGCGAGCCTCGCGAATCCAATATTACATAAGGTACACGCCATAGTTCACTAAATTCACAATAGGCTACGACGATATATGGCCCTATAAGTAAAAAGAAATATAATATCTGTATTATATAATTCGTCATAGTACATATACAGTATACATTTCAATACATCAATTTAATTGACGGTTCGGCAGTTTCGTGGCTATCGACTTCTCTAAATATCCCACAGGCGGCATCGTTAATCCTATTAGAATATCGCCATTTGTATACTTCTATATTCAGTAAAATTGTCAGTCAATAGACTTTCCCTAGGTATTCTTAATTGACTACAATAGATCAACGACTTAATCAGTAGCATGGTTGATAGAGTATATTGATTGTCTCTCTTCCGAACTATCATGTATCGAAAACACCATAAGATCTTAAGAAATCATTCAACGACAAAGCGTTACAAACACACGGACCATTCCTGTGTGCACTATCCATCCATGATACCCTTAAATACATCCGTTTAAGGGCAGGGGTTCGCGTGTGTTGAATAGCTCCCCCACCCTGCGTTGCCGTTCCATCTCTCGCACTGATTCTCGATCAACGCTCTCATGGGATACGCATTGCCGTCACAGTTGTCACTTTGGTAACCGTAGACAGTCCAACCGCATCGACCATTCGGCCCTCCAAGCTTCAAACTATTCATTTTTAGTTAGACATGCTGCGTGGCTTTAGTATACTTGATAGTACGCACGAAAGAGTTTTCACTGAATGATTGATTTTATGGCATCCGCTTGGCTGAGTGTCGCTCCTGGTGCCTAGGAAATCATCGCAGCCAATGTCCGAATACTCGGTTATTTTCCATCGCTCGTTCGCAGTAGTGGTGCCGAGGAGAGAGCCCAAGGCAAGGAGGGTGAATGTTAATAGTGCGTTTGCGTGCATATTGCAGGTTCGTTGAGATAGTATGTCTTACAAGAATGGTGGTGAATATATCTTGAATGTCGATGTGTAGTTCTGTTCTATCCATCACGGAGATCTTACTGTTCTTTATATATTCGTTGAAATAATAACTAATATGTACCTATATCTATGAAAACAAATTTCTGAGGCTACGAGAGCATGCTGTAATTCCTGAAGCGAATATCGCATCTAAATTTCTAGAAGGATATCGTATTGTCATTTGATGAGAGCGAAACGATTTTAGCCAAGCAGATCCATCTCGCTCGATTTCTTGGGAACGTTTTTGTGGTATCTGTCGCGAGAATCGGGCAACTCGGCCGCCATGGACCACGGCGCTGAGCCGCTATAAAGCTCGTACGCAGGGCGAATCGGGTCGCTGAACACGATGCAAGATCGACTCTAAAATAATTGGGACGATCCTAATTATGGGTGCCGTGCCAAGATCCATGGATACGATGAGTCAGCAAACGCGATCATGCCGCGTGTTTGACACAACAACGTTTATGATTCTCTATTGAAAGATCTATTTGGCTAATGTGTGGATTGGTTAGAGATACGAGAACTAGGCTTGTTGATCAAGCTCGGCCTCGATGATTCCTTGTACAGCAAGCGGCGATCTCCAGATACGCACGAGTTTATAACCAGCAGACTTGAGTAATGCGCGCCAATGTGCCTCTCGCCTCTCCACACCTGCCACCATCACCATCATAGTCAAATCGTAGGCCGTGGTATGCGGATGAGCCAGGGTCTCGGGGGCAATGTGGTCATGTATGAGAAGTGTGCTATACCCTGGTTTCATTGCATCTTTCTGCATTTCAAGGATCTTACGTGCTGGTTCTTCGGACCAGTCATGGAGAACACCATGCATATAATATGCACGTGCTCCTGTAACGAGAAGCTGTGTCAGCAGCCTTCACTATCTTACGCTAGATAACGATATGTCTCACCTTTGATGGGTTGCGGCGTGAAAAAGTCATAGCCTACTCGGTTGACAGTATCCGGACACTTAGAGCGCCGGATCACCTCAGGTCTATCTTCGAGATATAATCTATGGGCGGTTTCGGGGTGGGCTTCACGGAATCTTTCTATGTCGTGTCCAATATTGCCTCCGACATCGACTACGAGGGGTGACTGTGAATCCGCTGTTTCTAGTAGTTTGTCGTGTGGGAATATTTCCAGCCATCCGGCTTGGTTGGCCATCACACCGCCCATCACGTGGTCAAAGGAGGCTCCTTCGACGGGGTGGGACTTGTAATAGTTGAACATATCACCCTTCCAGCCCTTAGCGTACTGGAACACGCCGTTGTTGGGATCTACCGGATTTTTATAGCCGGTTTGAGCTAGAAACTCTGGCATCTTGAAGAAGCAAGGCGTCGTCGCGTCGTATCTGAAAAGCTCGATTAGTACCCGGGAGATAGCACATATTATTGCTGTTGCCATGAAGATACTTACAGGTGATTGATCCATTCCCCGAACACGGGTACGGTAAATGAAACAGATAATTTGGTGGGCTTGAATACCCCTATTGATGTTTCCTGCAGGACATGATTTGCTGCTAAATGACGGAGCAAGCGAACTAGATAGGTAAACACCTCCGTTTAGCTTCTAAACTGTTTTCTCCGTATATTTATCTTGGTTATGGGGTACGAACAGAGGAGAACAGGGTCACAAGACACCATCACAGCCAGTTGATCACAGGTCATTTCCTGGTCACCCCGTTCATGCCATTTATCATAAAGCTTTAGATCCTTTGCAACTTTCAAAGCTGCCCCAAGAGCCGGCTGATAAATGTTTAGCTACGGTCATGGCCTAGAAAATTGAGCTTGCGTACCTGGCCCATGCAGAGTCTCGCGACAAACTCCCATGGTGTTTCCAAGCGGGATACTAGTGCATACGCCGCCAAAACAGCCTGGACTCGTTCTCCGTCATTGCTAAAAGAATTGGCCCCAATACTGTTTAGTGTCTGGATGAGATTCTCGGGCTGATGATCGGTGTCCCCGTTTACTCCTTTCTTCGAAGGCGCCATGCTCGGGTATTCGGCTAGGACGTCGATAGGTAGCCAACCTCAATGCTACAGATAGGTGTCCGTGTCCCCTAACTACCTAAGTATCAACCGCAATAAGTAAGCGATAGCGCCAGCGATACGCGGAATGGCATCGCTTACAAAGACCCGAGTAAATCCGCCGGACCCCGAGTATGAGGCGCGAATGGTTCGCTTACTATCCAAATACAAGAACTTATGATGATTACAAACAGGCAAATTTGAAGCAGAAACGATAATGATGAAATTTGTAACGGAATGTTAGTAGTAGGTGGTTATTAGATCCAGCTAGGGCTTATACTACCTACCTGGTAGGCAGGCTTATGTCGAAATCCTAAATTTGAAAATTCTCTTCAACATCGTTGAAAAAATATCACTAGAATACGTAGTCTCCAGCAAGCATATACCAAAATGTGGTCATTAATTCTTTTAATTTCAGTTATTCTTTTTTCGGTCCCCGTATTGCACCGCTTATTCTTCCACCCGCTCAGCGGCGTCCCTGGCCCCATCGTAGCTCGTATCAGCTCTCTGTTCTTACATGCCATTTGCTATCTTGGGATAGAGGCAAGAGTATTACGCTACTATCACGAAAAGTACAATACGAAAGTGCTCCTGGTCGCGCCCAACTCCGTCTCCATCTCAGACAGCGAGGCTATCGGCGAGATCTACATCAAAGGTGGAGGGTTTCCTAAAGACGACCGATACCGAAACTTCAATCTGGGACCTGTCATATCCATATTTTCGTCTCTCGACAGGGAATATCGCGATGTGCGCGCCAAAGCAGTGGCTCCTCTCTTCTCGCCGGCACAGCTACGAGCCGAGACTGGGCCCGAAGGTGCCATTGGAAGCTGTATAGCTGAGTTTGTGGATCAGCTTCGGCAGTCTAGGGCGGCCAACCTCGAGGCGGACTTGATGGATCTATGTGCGAAGCTCTCTATCGATGTCGTGACAGGTTATCTGGTCGGTCAGCGGTACGGGGGTCTTCATGAGAATGCATATTTACCTGCACAGAAACGCCTGTTGCTGAAACTTAGCGCCAACCCTTTCATCTTTTCTATTGTAGCCTTCTCGCGTTTTTCGCTGCTCCCTCACCGCATCTTCCAGCTGCTTTATGCTGCCTCTCAACGATTAAGTACCAACGAGCAGGTTATCGAGTCCTTTGCTAAACTCGATCGCTTTGCCAATCGCGTTATGACTGATATGAGCGGTGTCGGTACGGTCGCTGAGAAAAGAAACGGGGGTTACTATCACGAGCGACTCGTTTCGCAAGCGGGAATCACGCATGACGAAGCTACGGCGCAGATTAAAGCTATCGTTTTCGCCGGCGCCGATTCAACAGCGGTCATGCTTGCCACAATATTATTCCACCTAGTACAAAATGGCGCAGCACGTAGCCGGCTGTTATACGAGGTACGCTCCGACAAGCAGCAGGACATGCGGTTTCTAAGAGCAGTCGTAAAAGAGGGCCTGCGCCTAGGCATGGCAAACCCGACGAGATTGACACGCATCGTACCGCCATCGAGCCCCGGACTACGTGTAGGAAATGTGCTGCTTCCACCCGGAATTATTGTCGGATGTTCTGCATACAATCTGCATCACGACCCAGATGTTTTTCCCGACCCCTTCGCCTTCCGACCCGAGAGATGGCTGGATGACGGGACGGACCGTGGTCTGCGCCGTCCAGGAATGGAGAAGAACATGATTCCATTTGGTGCTGGGTCACGAGCATGTATCGGGAAAAATCTAGCACAGCAACAGTTGCATGACACCATCATGGCTGTTATTGACAGTGAAGTCCTAGAAGGCGCCCGAACATGTCAGGAGCGCATTGAGATAATTGAGTGGTTCAATGCTGACATTAAAGGTCATCGTCTCAATATCAAATGGTCATAGACAGTTCATGTTACCCCGAGTAGTGTAGAGGTCGATATGGAGGTTTCAAATAGGATAGATCATCGGATACTCTGAGATCCGCGTCAACAGACAGTTTAATTTGTGATTACATGCATTGAAGTCTTAATTCCCAACGAAATCGTGGATACACAATATCCAACGAGGAAGTTTATAGCGATCTAATGCTTAACGGGCAAACTTCTGTCTCGCTTCCTCTGGGTGTGGTAGCTATCTATAGATGGTATGTTTCATATGACGTTATTCTTATCATTAGTATACCGACCATCTATTACCATATTTGTGTATTTCCATCGAGAAAGAAGTATATTTATTACTCTCAAGAGAGATAAGCAATTTCAGCAAAGATCCTTTCTTTAGTTACGATACATCTCGAAGAATTTTGGCACACATGGTAGCTCTCAATCTGGAGGTTTAAACCGAAATGATTACGTTTATCATTCTACGTCTCTGGAAATTAGTATTATTTCAGTCTCGTGAACAGTCTGTATAGTCTGTACATACAAAAATAGGAAAGTATTTGAATTAGACGTAGATAAGAGCTGTAAGCGGCTATTCCGAATCCCGAATACCAGACTGTTTTACGATAGGAGAGATAATTAAAGGGGTCGGACCGTTTTGTTAGAGACTTCATAGGACGCGTGACTGTATTCATGGAGGGCTGTTGTTAAGAATACGCTCTATTACATGAGTAGGGCTATTGCAGGCCCACGATTGCCTTTTTTTCAATCAAAGATATATCTTTAAGCTGCTGAGAAGCTTCTCAAGTCACTTGGCCTGGGGCACAGCTGTCAGTCGCCTGGGTCAGATTGGCCGAAAATAGTATCCTAAAATCAACTAGATGCTATAACTGCGATTACTACTCAGCTGGATTATCACAGGCTAACCCAGTAGGTGTCATATGTCTTAGGTCAACGCCTAGCTTATTGTACTGCCTTCCTTCTCGCTTCGTATCTTGTGAACATGACAAAGCTCCTAGACCCAAATCATCCTCAAAGGAGAAACTAAATTTTACCTTTTAACTTACAATAATCCTTGTTCATCGCCTAAAAGTGGTATCTGTACACGTAATATGGCTCAGGGCTGAACTTCAGCATGGAAACTAGCATGTGCGGCATCTTACCACCCTACAATATGCTGAGTATTTCTATGTTATAATATAACTTCCGGCCGTAACAGTGTAAATATATGGACGTAGTCAGGTATATAAGAGCTTTGCGTCGTGGTGATTAGACGTCTGACGTTACTCACGATATCGACAAGCGCATGACGGGGCTGAATAACTACTTGCCTCTTATACAATACCTACCCATTTACCGGTCTCTTCCCTTTTACTTCCCTAGCTACCTCATATAATCGATCCCTTCAAATTCCAATAGGAGGACAGGAAATTACTCTCCCGTAAAAGGCCCAATTAACGACCATGCATATTATACGCTTAGGTTCCCGTATTTTCGCGGGCGGTCTCCTTATCCACGGTAGAGTCGTATTGGCTACTATCACCGACCAAAGCCTCGGTCAAAGCTTCGACTATGTCATTGTCGGTGGAGGTACTGCTGGTTTGGTATTGGCAAACCGACTCACAGAGAACGATAGCGTAAAGGTTGCTGTTATTGAAGCCGGAACCTTTCCAGAAGACGTTGTGGGAAATATAACTCAAGTACCTGCGTATGCCCCTGAGTTTGAGGGGGGTGAACTTGATCTGGAGTGGAACTTCACAACCACTCCACAAGCTGTTGGTCCTTCCTAGTTCCTGTTGACACCACTATGGGGTTTCACTAACTGGCTAATATCCAGGGTTTGGGTGGCATTAGCGTCGAGTATTACCGAGCGAAAGCTGTAAGTTATCTCGATCATGATCCCTATGAGATCATCAATTACTAACTCGGGGGTAGTTGGGCGGCTGTAGCGATATAAACTTCATGGCATACGGCCGTACCGCTAAAGGCGCCCACCAGCTGTGGGCAGACACACTTGGTGATCAGTCCTATACATATGACAACATGGTCAAATATTACAAGAGGACCATGAACTTCTCCCCTCCCAACTCCGAGACTCGTTTGGCTAATGCTACACCTACGTACAACCCCGCTGATACAGCAACTGGTGGAGGGCTCGATGTCACCTTTCCATCCTACTCTCAGAGTTGGAGCACCTGGGTTGCCAAGGGTCTCGCAGCTATTGGTCTTACCCAGGCTGAAAGTTTTATCAACGGCGATCTCTTGGGACATTCCTGGCAGATGACTACTATTACCCAATCCAATGGCTTTCGTTCTTCTTCTCAGGCTGGGTATTTACGTCCTATCCTGAGCCGGCCCAATCTTACAGTCCTGAATGGTACTCTCGCTGAGCGCATCATATTCAACAGTAAAAAGGAGGCTACGGGCGTCCAGGTCACGGCCAGAGGCAAAACATCCACCATCGCGGCCAAGAAGGAAGTCATTCTCTCAGCCGGTGTTTTCCAGTCGCCGCAACTGCTGATGGTATCCGGTGTCGGGCCAAAAGCCCAGCTTCAGCGGTTCAACATTCCCATTGTTGTAGACCTTCCAGGCGTGGGCCAGGGAATGATTGACCACATCACGGTACCCATTTCTTACCAGGTCGATGTAGTGACTTCGTCCACGCTTACTGGATCTTCTTTGACAGGGGCCATCGCGGAGTTCAATGCTCATGGTACTGGACCCCTGTCCAACAACGGAGGTGACTACATTGGAATGGAGAAAGCGCCGGCAGAGTTCCGGGCCAACTTCTCTGCCGAGACAATCAAACGTATGCTGCAATTATTGAAATCTCCGTCCATGAGTCGATAATTGCTAACGCCGAATAGAATTATCGGCCCTACCCCCAGATTGGCCCGAGCTGCAATACAACGTACTTCCAGCAACGGTATCTGCCACATCTATTGGCGGCGGCGAAGCAATACCGGGCGCGAACTACGCTAGCATGCTCGCCTCGGTCATCGCGCCGCAGTCTCGTGGTAACGTATCCATAGCTTCCGCCCGCATGAGCGATCCGCCGCTTATTAACCCCAACATCTTCACGGCACAAGCCGATGTTGAGCTGCTGTTCACCGCTTTTAAGCGTGTGCGTCAAGCACTGCAATCATCCGCCATGGCTCCGGTCTTAGTCGGGGAAGAGTTCTTCCCCGGTCCAGAAGTGCAAACCGACGACCAGATCCTGGAATATCTCCGAAACACGGTCCGCCCCTTTTCCCATGCGTTCGCCACCAATAAAATGGGCACCGCGTCCGACCCTAGTGCTGTTGTTGATAACCATGGCCAAGTTTTTGGAGTCAAGAAATGTGAGTTTTCGAGCCTGGGCCATGATGGATGGATTGAACATCGAGTTTGTTTGCTAACGATTCTATAGTGAGGGTCGTCGATGCATCTGCGTTCCCCTTCCTTCCACCTGGACCGGCGCCCCAGATCCAAGTGTGTAAGTATCCATCAAAAAAGCCCCTGAATGATATTCGAGACTGACCTTAAATAGACACACTTGCGGAGAAGCTCGCTGATGACATTAAGAACAATACTACCTATTAGGGCGAGCAGTGTCTTCTTACTTTTTGCGGGCTTGTTTCAACGCCAGATAGATCGTAATAGATGCGGGGTTGCAATTTTCCTTGGGCGGCATATGGAAAATAGATTGTCAAATATTCGGGATTGGAAAGCTACCTGAACTTAGTGAAGCTTTTTCATGAAATGTAATTCATAGAATATAGGTGCATATATTGTTGTACGTTTCAAATTACCTACGTACAGGTACATGGGTACCTATACTTCTTGTGGGCAGATGTTCCCGTCGTAGTTCTTTTTACTAAAGCCCTGTAAGTGTAGTGGGTATAGCGCTGTAAGTCGCTATAGATACAGTGAATAATAGCGCACATATCCACCCCGGACCACTCGAAGATCGCCAATTGCATGTCCAAGCAAACCATAACAATCAGATCCACTTCTATACAGGTGAGCGCTATAAGGTGCTATATCTTCAGTGTATTGTAGAGGATATGCCTCCTACAAAAGTCAAAGCGCGGGCCTCGCGAGTGGCTTTTGTTATCCTCATTCGGTCGATAACACATACCTACCACATAGATGCACACAACAGTCTATTTAATAGTCTACCTACTCATCAGTCAGTATGTTAGTCCGATAGATTAGCTGACTGACTGACCACCTATTGATAAATAAGTTGACTGGTCAGTCAGTACGGTTGTGGTAGAAAATTAATATTACAATTCAATTAGTCAGTGTATTATAGGTATTAGTGCCCTGTAGCTCGCTATAATTATAGGGCCATATACCCTATAATCATAGCGTGCCCTGGTTATCTTGGTCCGGGTTGATATTGGCCAATCAGAACCCGGGTTTCACCATGGTAGATTGTATTCCGTAATGTTAGGTAATCACTCTCGATAGCTATTTCATAAGACGTGGAACATAATATACCTAAATCTAATAGCAAATTTAATGTGGCTATGGCCCTCGCAAAGTCCTACAATTCAAATTGCTTTCTAAATCAGGTTACAGACCAATCCTCGCTCCAGATCGAATTTCGTCTAAGTAAATAGACCTTAGCATTGCGCTAATTTAATTTCCCTTTATCTTTCTTTGCAAAGAGGAGTAAACGAACGGATAAGTCAAGTCTGCTACCTCCGTCATCACGAATAGGAACACTGTGAAGGGGGTCGCCACCAATGGATAGCTTTCAGGATAATTCACGTATCGCCAGACAAAAACTAATTCGGCAAACACAGAACCAATCCATCTAGCAAACCTATGCCTCTCATTAGTCTTAGTGTATCATGAACGAAGCGTACAACCACTTACCATATATCCCAAGAATGGCCAGAAGTATTATGTCTAGATATCAACTGTGCCACTGAGGTGGTGCTAACCACGAGCTGGTCCGTCCAGGCAAGGTAGAACCCAGCCTCATACAGGTTGTCGTATGTCTTGATAAAAGTCCAAAACATGACAAGCATTCCAATAATACCTCCTATCAAGATGAAACCCAGATTTTGGGCTACGAGAGGGGCGTGTCGCCACTGTTCGCGACCGAACTTCCATGTGGTATATACAATGCCAATATCGATGACGAACCATGGGAAGAAAGAGACGACCTGAGCGGCTGAGTCGGGGACCACAGCCCCGAAGAGAAATTCCCATGCTATGTTCGCGCATCTACCAGATCAAACATGTGAGCTTCATGTTCTCAAATCCATAATAAGGTATACGCGAATTATACGACGAAGAGAGGTACATACAGGCAGACAAGTGGCATGCCATAAGACTTATCATGATAGGCTTGCCGAATGTAAAGAATGTATGCAGTGGTCCAGCAGAGGCCGGAAGAAATTATGAGGCCATCTTGAACTTGCAGGTAGGACACAGGTGGTTTATTAACCTGATCAATAGGGTTGAGAGGTAGATGAAACTCAGATAGCATCTTCTACTGTTGGGTAGGATGGTATGGAACGGATGTGTGTTCGAGTATCGTAATATGCGATTGCTTGATAGAGTTGACTTCGAGGATCTCGAAAGTGGACAGTTCTGGTCCACACCTAAAAAGTAAATATACCTACCTAATCATGTTAATGCTTGTCCAACATTCCCACCGCAGTGCTGTGCCACGTGATAGATTGCTGCTTATTTACTCGGGGCTGCAAATGCATGTTAGCCACCTACATATGTATGCAGTGTTCCTTTGCTTACTCACTGTCGCTATGAATTTAGGGGGCCTAGAAGCTCACTGAGGCTATGGCATCATCTAGACTTCCGGCGTATACCTAGGTGGTGCACGTGGAAAGGCCGTCTCAGCTAGATTATACTACGAGGTACCCTATGCATAGGTAGGTACCTATTAAAACATTCGGGGTTTGTGATACGATTATCGAAATACTTTCTCAGCTATTGATTACCAGCATACTTCTAGTTTCTCTTAGCTCACTAACAGGACCTTAACAAGACAGGTATATATTAAATAATGTACAGCATATCTCTATATTGACAAGAAGCGTCAAGCCACATCTAATGTTTTATTTACGGACAGGGTATATCCCGAGCTAGTGGTGTAGAGCTTAAAACCTGGCCAATCAAAGACCAGCGGCATTTCCTTATTCAGGAATACTCAATCTTCGTATAACCTTACATAAACCCCAAGTCTTGCGAGACCCGGTATTTTCCAATTCGGAAATTGACGTCGAATTTTGATTGGTCATTCTTCACACAATAAACAGTCGCTAACTTGTGGTGAGGCATCCACCTAAGGAAAAGCCGCGCGCTTTATCATGCTATTGTAAGAACAGACGTAGAATCGAATATGCTTTTCCCGAGCTCATCATGAACTATTCCAATCCACATGAAAGTGCTTAAAAGGTGCCGCATATCAGTCCATGACCCGATCCGACACAAGTTCATGGTGGTACGTAGTGGGGGCTTCAGCCACTCGTAATCTGTTTTTCCAAATTCTGAAATAGCTCCGACCATAAGGAGCCAGAGCTGGAGCTGAGCTGGGATGTCAGAAAACCCGACTCGCATCAAGCAGTCTTTATACAGAGCAGAGAAGTGGGCATATGACATCCTCATTTGTTTCCATTGCAAGAAAACGCTGGAAGAGAAGGCGAGTAGACCGAGACGGATAACTTCGTTGGTAGATCTAATGTCAAATTCCATATCAATGAGGCCATACATGACTGAAGCCATAGTGCTCAGGAATGCTTCTTTGGGTATTCGGTTTTTAGAATTTGCAGTGAAGTTAATTAGGGAACAAAAACCCCCCATAGTTGTCCAGATCATGGCTAACTGACAATTTAGGCTCTTTGGAACTTTGTCGGAGTTGCATGGAGATTCTATTTTGTGAGGTTCTGGGCCTAGAGGAAATGGCTGCCAGGACACGACGTCCGAGAATAAGGGCCTTGACCCACAGTGGAATACCATTCCTAAATCGCATCTATACGGCAATTAGGCTGTGATATACTAGGCAGAGAAGTGTGACAGTAAACCTGGTTACATCTTACCTTATGATTTCAATCAGGAGCTTTACACTGTCCTTAAGGGTAGTTATACCTCCTCTTACGTTGATAATCTTGCGGAGTCCCTCTAGATGATGCTTTGCGGATGAATATTCTTTCACAAGAAGTGCATGACCTGCGAGAGCTAGTACTATAGACGCTGTGAGTATCGAAACTTTGGAAGAGTCATCGCCTTCACACAGTAGCCTTTCGCGAAGAATTCGAAGCGTCTTGAAGAAATGCGGCGAGGTCTCTCCGCACGGTATGCGGTGCAACAGTACGTTGAAGTAGTCATGTGTCATGAATATCATGGTGTGTAGATACGCCGAGTCAAAAGCCAGAGGCTCGATCCATTGCCTCTTATCGCTTTTGTCAAATAATATGCAGGACTCTAGGGGGTACAGGGCTTGTTTTGCGATGGAAGCGACTAATGACAAGTTAGGTGATTGTTCCTCAAAAAGGTAGGTGCCACTGGTGCGGATTTCTGGCAACAAATCATCTTACATTGCAGGACAGTGGTAACTATTGAAGGTTCCACGGCATCTGCAAGTTGGATTGTAGATAGCTCGGAGCCAACCTTGGGTAGGATGATAGAGTGGCGTGCCGCTATCAAGGAGGATTTATCTGATGATTCTGTTAGGAGTTTTTCGGGGTTTATTACATCCCGTAATTCCGATGATTTCTGTTTCTTCCTTCTCGTTTGTCGAGTCTTTCCGAGGTTCTTTCCTATCATAACGTGTCGCCTGATAAATTTTCGCAGATTAGGGTCGGGTTTCGCGGGGCCAGTAGACACAACAAAAGGCATCCCTACAGCTTTAACATGAGACTTTCCAAGCCGGAAATAGACTACATTGATCACTCACCTAAGCCCTGTGGAGTGGACATGATGCCAGACTCAGTGAGATACAGGCTTGAATATGCATAAATCTAGACCGTGCCGGGATGGTGGGCAATTTCGACTCGCATGAGTGTTATAACACGTGGATCCGAATGGCCTAGAGGGCCGATTAAGGCACAGAAGTAGGTACGATGAGCTAGGATTATTACGGGAATGAGTAAAAAGTTGAAGAAGAGAAGGAGTGAAGAAAGACTGGAGTGTTCGCGTTGGATCGCATAATGTTTCCGGCTGTCAGATTGTATCCCAATTCGGGAATAGTCTTGTATTACGAGCCGCTGCCGCCTCCCCCACACCCCGAGCCAGCGTATTGTATGCCATTTGGGGAATAGCGTATATGAGGTCCCGCAGGTCAACGGGAGCGAGCCGATGGACCCATTAAAATCTGTCAAGCAATAGCCAATCAGACCTTTAGTCTTGCTTAGTACATAGGTACTCCAGGTCTCTACCCGGATTGCTTCAAATTGGTTGAGCCAATTGGATTCAACGAGCTTTCATAAACCATGGTCGTTATTGAGGAACATAACGCAGCACAGCCTTCGTTATACAAATATGAATGTGACCTCATGATGAATTCGTGGCTTTGGGGGCATGATTATATTGATTCCATCTGACATTAGGTATACAGCTTCTCGTTGGAAGGTCCTGGTAACACGAGGCTAGTCCCGAATTGGCATATAATATCGTCGACGTTGGCTTTCCACGTCCTCTTGCACAGTCGTAGACTGTATGATTTCAATTTCCGGGACGTCGAAAGTTTTATTTATTGCCAGAGGTAGGTAGATATAAGAGATACCTTTCAGTCAAATCTATAACATACATCTATTCAAATTCAGTGTCTCAATCTTGATCAACATCCTACCATACTCGCTCACTATGGTCTCCTCAAAAGATCTACCACCTTCGACTGTCCCATTCTTCCCTAATCAATTCTTTAAGAATCAATTCCGCTCCAAACCTCAGTACCCACCCAAAGATACGAACCTCTCGGAGAAAGTTGCCATTATTACCGGAGGAAATACAGGACTTGGCTTTGAGGCTGCTTCTCAGCTGCTCTCGTACAAACTTGGATCCTTGATCCTTGCTGTGAGATCTAATGCAAAAGGAGAATATGCTGCAGCTAAGCTACGGGCAAAATACCCGAAAGCAAAAATCGACGTTTGGTTGTTGGACATGAGTTCTTATGAGTCCATCCAAGCATTCGCCCGTCGAGTGGATAGTCAATTAGCACGCCTCGATATGGTGATCCTTAACGCTGGTGTGAGCAAGCTCGAGTTCGGAACTGTTGCTAGTACTGGACACGAAGAAACAGTCCAGATCAATTATCTATCAACCGCACTCCTTGCAGTTCTCCTACTTCCTGCTCTCAAAAGCAAATCCCCGCCAGGGGTACCGGGGCGCTTAACCATCGTGAGCGCGGCTCTAACTCTTGTGGCCAAATTTCCAAACCGCCACGAATTACCCCTTCTTCCATCTTTCGATAATCCCAAGTACTGGGACCCTAACGATCAATACTGTTCATCAAAACTCCTCATGCACTTTTTCATCTGGAAGCTGGTTGATTACGTTTCGGCAGATGATGTAATTGTCAATTTAGCAGACCCTGGCTTCGTGAAGGGTACCGAACTTGGACGTGATGTTTCAGGGGGACAACGAGTCGGCTTGGCGGTTTTCGCGTCATTAACTGGCAGAAATAAGAAGCATGGTGCTTCTACATACGTAGACGCGGTCTTAAATAAAGGCAAAGATTCCCACGGGGGATTTATCATGAGTTGGCAAATACACCCGTAAGTTGTCTAACGACTCTCGAATTCCTAGGTACCTAGTCATGGCTAAGATCTTCTGCAGGTTTCCGGCATTGTTATATACATCGGAAGGCGAGCAGATCATCGAGAGACTTTGGAATGAAACAATGGCCGAGTTCGAGTTCGCAAATATCCGTGGTATTCTAGATTCCATGAAGGGGAACCAGACCTGATAAGAGCCTGGCACGACCCATAATTTGGACTGTAACTACATGTACATATTGAATTAGGTACTCAATTGTCACTATGGATTACTAGGACATTAGTATATTTTTCCAAATATTTTCAACATCGGCCGCTTCTTTTGTATTGCACTTCTTAGATAACGGCTTAACTTATTTGATTGTTCATAGTTGTATATTCGTATAGCTTAAGGCTCACGTACCGGGATATACCTACCTGTTAGATGTAAGTATATGTGAATAAACTTGTCGCTTAATATATTAATGGTAGGTATAGTACCTATTTTAATCTGCATTATTGTAGGAATCTTCTTCTGGATGTCTCTTTTAGGGGACACACATTTTTTAATCAACTTCTATTTGAAATTATCAAAACACATAAATTACCTAGATACTAAATAGACTATAACAAACCTGGGAGGATGGCTTACATCGGATTAAATGCAGTTATTTGGGATCTGCCTGGCACCTTAGAACCACTCACTGGGCTTCGGAGATTGGGGTAGTGGTAAGATGACAACCGAAAACATAACATTGGGTCACTCTTTGGGGCTCTGGAACGCTATCATTAACCACGTATGCAGTCAGCCCTACATAATCTACCAGGTACCCATACCCATTCATACCAAACCCCACCAACGTGCCGAATCCTACCGAAGCCAGAGAGTGAGCTTTGTAAAGACGGATATTATCGATATTCGGCCACGGGCCGCCCAAGCTAAGTGATGAGTAATATTAAGTGCTAGATATTTAACCCTGAATGTCTAGAATTCCACGTGGGTGATACTTACCTGCCTAGGTAGATACTTGCCTAGGTACCCAAATACGTAACATTGTTAGACACGTCAGTTCCAGCTACGATGCTTCGGAGATACCTAATTAGATTTCAAGTTGATCCTCTTATATCAGGTTTAGGAACGGAAAGTAGCCATAAAACTACCCACGTACAATTTATGTCGGTTTGTACCCTATAGTTCGCTTACTGATACTGTATTAAATTGGCCGCGAACCATTAGAATGATCTCAAGCTCTCGGCTCCCGAGGCTTGAGTAACCTGGCAGGGTCAAGTTGTGTGAGATGCTGACTGTGTCTTTCCTACAAATGTAAGTTCTAGACAGGTCATTTTCTGACGGCAATAGATAGGAACTCCGGGAATGAAGCTGACAACCCGCGCAGGTCCACTCGTATGCATGTCATGGGTAGGCTCGTTACTCACCCGAGACAAGATCACAATGTGAGGAGCTTCGTATGCTTCGCACGAATAACGCCTTGAAATCTTACTCTTACAACGACTTGTCTAATTTCTTCCGTCATCCTGTCAGCCCAGGCCATTGTGTTGGAAATGTGCAGTGTTAGTGCAATCTCTAAACATACTCCCAACCCAACACGCTCTCGAGGTCTACAATGCATAAGTCCTACCTAACAATCAATAATGAAGTCCATTATTAAATCATTTATCAGCTTGACATAACTAAGTGCGAGACTGCTACACTGCCGGAAGTTGCTATGCCAGTATGATAAGAGTCTCTCAAGGCCATATCTAATTCTAGTATATAGCTTTGCTTAAGTATTTAGTTTATGCTCATAGTATGATAAAACCAACGATTCATTCCACACTCAAGACATTTATTCACGCTTACAGACAGGCAAGGGTTATACAATATGGCCCGCCTTCGACGGAGATGGACGGCAGAAGAGGACGCTCTTCTCCGCCGAGCTGTCGAGACTAGTAAGCCACCACCTAAGTAACCTCTCAATTCATAAGGGGTATACTAAATACAAAAAGCTACTGCACAAGGCCGTCCTCTCCTTTGGAGAGACTTGGCAAAATCTGTTCCTGGGCGGTCTAACAAAGACTGCCGCCGAAGATGGTGGAATAGCCTAGCTGATGGTACTACGAAAGGGCCATGGTGTGAAGAAGAAGATGAACGGCTTATTGAGGCTGTTCGTAAATACGGTACGAATTGGAGTCGGGTCTCACGTGCTATAAGATCAAGAAATCCGGACCAATGCTCGAGTCACTGGAGCCAGGTACTAGACCCGGCCATTAATTACTGTGACTGGACTCCAGAAGAGGTTTCCCACACCTAACCCAAAATTTTACTAGACCGCTACTGACGGTTCTCAGGATGCGAATTTGCTCCATGCAGTCCTTACCCATAGCACTAATTGGGCAACCATCGCAGCATCACATGTCCCTCCTAGGACCAGACTCGCTCTCAAGAACCGCTACTCCACACTACGGCTGAGACATGAGAATGAAAATAAAAGAGAACAGAATATTAAGAAATCCGTTGAGGCCTCCCCAAACAGCTTTGAGGTTGCCATGGCAGCTTCTAGAAGGGATCTCGGGTGGAACTCGCAAGTCCAAATGCATCCCACTAGGACTCCAGATGAAGGCGACATTTCGGTGGAATCAGACGAAGATGACGAAGACGACGAGGACGATGAAAATGAAGAATATGACGTGGAAGAGGGGAACCACCAAGACGGGAATACCATCCAGAACGTCAGCGATACCACCAGTATTGAATCGGAACCTACTCTCGGTGGAGTCAATGCCAGCGTTATGGACATTCAAATGCAAGATTCAAGTATGACCCCGGATAACTGGACTGGGTTTTCAGAGAGAAGTGCTCTCCCTCCTCTGAATCCCTTCCACCACGGTAATCAGATCGTGCCCATAGACAATTGGGCCAGCGAAATGGCAAATCCAGCGCAATACGAAGGCTTATTCGAATTGACAACTGGGGAAAATTATTTATGTGGTATTGAAGACCCAGTTGCAGCCAGTACGGAATTACCGTATAAATCATATGGTACTTAGATCCTCTTTCGATTACTATGATGCACGGATAACGCAGTCTTACTGATCTTAATGTAGTCACAACACCCACAGATATTACTTTCCCTGACCCAATAGGCTTCCACTGCTTAAGCCGAACGGTTACCGTGGATCCATCTATTAACAGCAACATAGAAAGAACAGAAGCAAGTCCTCTTCCAAGCTCAAGGGACACAACCCCAATTATGAGCTTGGGAAATAGCGCAAGCACAACCCCTAGGACGAGTATCTCAGGATGGGGTAACCATGCGGCCAACTATCAGGTATGCGTTAATATGACCTGCAGTGGTGCACAGATGGAATCAGTAATGGTTGGTCTTGCTGGCTTGGGAACGTGTATTACAATGAAGATTGATATAAAAGAGGATAGAGCCCCATCGGAAACCTGACTACCTATATATTTCTATCTAATGAATTGATACCTAGGCGTCGTGGAGACGCGCCGGGTACCTTAATTATTATCGTATGTAGCGGTTATATACAATCTCGTTTCACAGGCGAGTGTCACAACCGTCTCCTTTCGATAACCATCCTAGCAATGCATCGTGAAATCTATCAGGCTCTTGGATTTGAGGTGCGTGACCCAAGTCGCGGAACTCGAGCAAATCTGCGTTTGGCATGATGGCAACAGCCTGCTTCCCCAGCACAGCATAGTGTCCTAATTTAGCCTGGACCTCCGGTGGGCTCCATTGCTTACCCAGCGCCGTATTATCCTTATCGCCTACTACCAAGAGAGTCCGAGGCTTCAGTGAGCCAAACTCGTAGACCACGGGATCGCTGAATGCCATATCGGTAACAAGGGCTTGGTTGAAGGCAAATGTAGTTCCCTCGCTTCCCTTGTAGATGTTTACCAACATATTAACCCATACATCATACGAATCTTCCCAATGACCAACGTAGTAGGTAGGTTGCTCATACCCTCGGATTAAGGTATAGTTGCTTGCTGCCTCCAAAGCGTATAAGTCATCGACGCTTTTGTATGGCACACCGAGAGCTCTCCAATCTTCCAATCCAATGGGGTTTACCAGGACCAGCCTCTCAACGATATCTGGGAATATCAGGCCAAAACGTATGGATGTCATACCTCCTAGCGAGTGTCCGATCACAGTCACGTTCTCAATATCCAGTGCCTCAAGCAGGTCCTTCGTGTTAAATGAAAGCTGCTGCAGTGTGTACTGATACGACTTTGGTTTTGAGGATTTGCAGAAGCCGACTTGATCTGGTAGAATGACCCTATATCCTATCCCGGCCAGTTTTCGGGCCGTGGTCTCCCATGTAGGCCCACAGAAATTCTTCCCATGTAAACATACGGCGACCTTGCCGTTCGGCTTAACCGTCGGTGCAACGTCCATGAAGGCCATCTCGACTTCTTGGAGCTGCGAGGTAAAACTGTACATCTTCAAGGGGAACGGGTACGTGAAGTTCGAGCCGTTCAGATCACCATCAGACGGTACGTTTCTTATCGACCCTAGATGCTGGGTTGTTACATGATGGGTAGATGCGACATATTGCGCTAGGACAGCCATCACGAGAGTGAAAATTTTCATGTTTTCGCTGGTGGCTATCATACGAAGAGCATAAACACAAGTCCTCAAAGGTTTCGCAATCGAGCAACTATTGACGTTGTCCATGAGGATATAGCATTATAATCTTCACTCATGCATCTCAAAACTGATCGCGATACTCCAAACGGCCGCGATGCAGAATGAAGACAATATCTCCGGATTTGGTAGTATATACATCAAGAAACTAGTAAATTTCAGTGTCCTGCATTGTACCTCGCTAACAAAAATCCATGTAGACGATCTCCAACCCCTCATTACATCTACATCCGGTGGTTCAGCCGTGGTCCGAATATCGATATTGATCCGAACTCTATGTACGTTATCTCCATGTCTCGTTGCGGTCGGGAGCTTGGGAAAAATGCTTAGTATCGGTATAAGGTGGTACCACGTATCTAGGACACCGGCTCCCGGTAGATATGTTCAATGTTTTGATATCATATTCCTGGGTTCAATTCCATGATATTGTGTAGGTAATGTCATCGACAACTAGTAGTACTTAGAGGAAAAGGAAAATTTTGATGATTTATAACTTATAACGAGTGAAGTTCGTTTGATATCCAAGTAAGCCAATTTCAAATTTCATAGATGCCGGCGTGACACGATATTTGAATGCGCGTCCAATATTCGGGTGAGTCAATTCGCGCGTGTCTCATTGAAATATATTGTACCGTCGATCAACTTACTATATCCAATATCGGCCATGAACGGGACAGCGCGCGTTGATCTTGGTTGCCGTAGAGTTGTAGCGGAGATATCGCTCAGTTGAGAATCCAGCTTCCAGATTGCGTTATTGCTTCCGATGTAACCTTAGATCCCCAAAAATTGAGGACATCGTGCCTACTCCATCGATGGTTTTATAAATGGCGACAGCTACCTATAATCTTGTTAGCCGTGGGGAGTAGATTTTCGGCCGTTCCTATTGAGTTTGTATCTGAGTGGCAACTTTGAGTAGAAGATCAACATATTAAAGTACGATCTCATTTCTTCATATCGCGTTACTTTAAACCACTTCAGTCTTTGGTAAACCCAACTACTAGTAAAGCATATATGGTCGTATTCCAGTTCTCAGGGAGCTCGTACCATGAGTGCCGGGCAAAACAATGAGGGGCCGCCGAATATGGTTCGAGTCTTCCCATCACATCCCGTCTCATCCGCACATGGTCTTAATGTGGCCTAGGCCATCGCAGTTGAACTATACGGTAATTACTACCTCTAATATCTCTACTTCTCCTCTTAAAACTTCGCGTAGGTCTTTTGTAAGCATTACGATGGCAGTTACTTCACTCTTGAAATCCAATGGTAGCCAATGCGATTTTAGGACACGCGTATGAAAAGCGGCATCGGCGACCAGAGCTTTGGCTCTCCCGAGTTGGGAAGCTCGGTAGATCTGGTATTGAATATTAGTTACTAGAGCTAAGCAACCAGGTTAGCTATGAGGTGGTGGAGTTGACCGTCCTCGCCAATGGAAAGAAAGAGTGCAATTTCAATGCGACGTTAAGATACGTGCCTTGGGAGCATCTGTTCACGTATATTGCCAATTTGGGAACCCGGTATCTGTATTTGGTAGATATAGTAAGACCACTATCCTCCAACTTCGGTTCTAAGCCATCTCATTTGGGGTTGATATCATAACGGGGGAATTTTTGATGACGAGCATTATATATAATCAGTCAATGAGACACCCCTGAATGCTTGCAAGAGCCTTGCAGGTAACTGATGCATCCTGTGTGCTGAAGCATGGAAGACATATCTGTGGAGAACAATGTCATCGACATAGAAGTTCCCTGCATTGTTTTCTTCGTCTTAACCCCCCTGTTTCTGGCTATACGGATCGCATCTCGACGCAAAACCGGATCCGGTCTGGGATGGGATGACTGGACAATTATGGTTTCTTGGGTACGTTCGACTCGTATTAATGGAACTGAAGCACTTACAGCAGCTGACTTTTCTCTCCCGAAAGACCTTTGCCCAGACAGTGTCTAGCCTTTTAATAGCTGCTTGCATGCATGGCTTTGGACAACACATCTACAATATTACATCACCTGAACAGAAGCTTACGCTTAAGGTAACTATGTGCCGATGACGCTGTTTTGGTTGAGCAAGGCAGGGGGCTGACGTGCAAAAAGCTCTACTACGTTGCGCAAGCCTTCTACAAGCTCACCCTGAACCTGACTAAGGCATCAGTCATCTTACTATATCTTCGCATTTTCCTTCAGCGATGGTTTAGAAGATCCTGTTACGTCTTGTTAGGTATAATTCTAAGTTACATGGTGGCGACTACGGCTTCATCTATCTGGCAGTGTACCCCTATTAGTAGGGCCTGGGACAAATCTGTACCTGGAACGTGTATCAGCATAACCGGGAACTGGTATGCGAACGCGGGCTTCTCGATCAGTACAGACATTGCAATCCTAGTGCTTCCTATGCAGCCCATCTACCAATCTAATCTACCGACAAAACAGAAATGGGCACTAATGATTGTATTTGCCCTAGGAATCTTGTGAGTTTCGATTCCTTTATTATTACATAAATGGAGCTTAGACTGACCATATAGCTAGTGTCACCATAACAAGTATCCTACGTATGCAGACACTAGACTTCTCGTCAACGAGCGCTGACCCTACTTATGATGTTGCCTCATCGACTTGGACTGTTATTGAAGAGAACGTCGCCATAATCTGCGCTTGTCTGCCTATGTGCAAAGGACCACTTAACATGCTGTTCCCGTCGGTCTTCGCGGCCAGTGCGAAGCGTGTCTCAAACGGCTACAAGCCGGATCAACGTACGGACAATTCCAACAGGAACTATTGGTCGCCGATTCGGGGTGACAAGGAGATGTTGAGCACTCGTGTGACATCGGTTCAGGGCCGGAAGCCGTCCACCGGGAATAATAGTGAGGAGTACATGCTGGAAATCACGAGCTCGGCGGATCGTAGTAGCGATATTGAATATGTTCGGGGTATTCGAAAGGTTATAGAATATGATATCACAGTTCATACTTCAAGTGGAGAAAAAGAAGCTGTTTAAGTGACGGATTGGCTTTCAATGTAATTAACTTAATACGAAAGAGGTTGCATTTCGATACTCAACACAACAGTACGGATTAATTTTCGTCAAGTACCTAGGTATCTTATCCAGTTAAGTTGTGCTTTGGTGGATGGTTAACCCACACCTACCAAAGATGAATAGTAATCTAACTACTACAAATTGTTGATTCATCTATTCGACGAGAAATATATTTTTTTCGTAACTTGCATCAAGATGTAGTGATGTAGGCATAGAAAACTACCTACATATAGTTCGAAAAAGGGGTGACCCCTTTTTTAATGGGGTCCCATGCTACTACCTACCTAGGTAGGTACGTATATTACAAGGAATAATGTTGACCCGCATATGACGTACATGCGACGTATCCCTGTAAACATGTACCTAAGTATCAGAATAGCTCAATTGAAGTGGTTCGATTCTCATTCATCCGAGCTCACCAAACACCTATTCGACATCATTGCCCACGATGAAGCCGATACGCTCTTTACCACCAAGTACTATACTAAAACCCATTGCACCGCGGCCTTATCGCCCCCTAAATTGCCTACGTGTCAACCCCCAACAGTGCCGAACGTTCCTGCGACCGCAACGAACGTCCCACCGGGCCGTAGAGACTCTCAATGTCGATCGCATGCGCACGGAATCATATAACTACTACTCTAGACGGCGAGCCTTTCTCTTGTTCGGGGCAATATCCGGCGTAGTCGGCGTCTGCTGCACGTCATATCTCATCTATCAGAAGCTTCGCAAACCGAAGAAATTCGACAGCGGGCTGCCTAAGAAACTAGAGCCTTTCGGTAACGAGGCGGGCTCGACGCGCAAAACTGTCATTCACGATAAAGATGGGAGGGAGCTTGTGCCTACGGGGAATAGTACCGTGCCTACGTTCCCTCGAATTATTGACCTGGCGCTTGGGGCTGAAGGAGGACAGGAAAAGGTCAATGGCGTGGAATACACTTTAGTTGGGCTCGGCGTACGAACTGTGAGTTTTTTAGGCATCCAGGTGTACATGGTGGGATACTACATTGCGACGCAAGATATTGCCGCGATACAATCGCGCCTGGTCAAGGAGATAAATCCTATAGCAACCACGCTGGTGTCAACCGAAAAGGACGAATTGCGCAAAGTCTTGCTAGACCCGGAGCGGGGAGAAAAGCTGTGGAACGACATTCTACTAGAAGCGCGGCCGCGCTCCCTATTCAGGGTCGTGCCAACCAGGGATACGGACTTCCATCATCTGAGAGATGGGTTCGTGCGAGCGATTACAGCAAGGTCGCAGGGCAATAGCCGCGACTATGGTGACCAGGCGTTCGGAGAAGCTATGAAGGAGTTCCGAAGCTTATTCAACCGGGGCAAGGTGCCAAAGGGTCGGGAGTTGCTGTTACTCCGAGATTCTGCTGGACAGCTGACCATCACATTTGATGATGGCAAAACAGGCATGAGCACGATTGGGCGCGTTTCAGAGGAACGTGTATCTCGACTATTGTGGCTCAATTACCTAGCTGGCAGCAAAGTTGCATCTGAACCGGCGAGGAAGAATATCGTCGAAGGTATCATGGAGTTTGTCGAAAGGCCAGTTGGCACGGTCGCCACGCAGGTACTATGACGCATATGCCGACATGGCATATAACTGGCGAATGAACGTTTTGAGACCCAAGCAGGTGTACATTTGTGTATATTATGCAGCCTCCCATCCATCACTGTGTCATCAAGCGAGAGCATCATGATCATGTCAATTTGCTTGTTCCTGCTGCCTACCAAGTGTCTCCTTCGGTAATGCAAAATGCCCGGGTGATTCGACCATGCTGCTTGGCAGGATATACTCTAGGCTAAAGATCCGAATGCGACGATATCACTCATCACTTCCTCGATACGAGATGCTTCGCTCTGTTTCGTGGTGAGGAAGGGTAAGTCATTGTTTGACATAGTCGCTGGCTGGGAGACAGACGTGGCAGATTCAGAGGCTGATGAATAACACCAGAACCGGGAGGTCTGTTGTTGAAGACCAACCGACTTGGCTGTATGGAGTTGCAAATTGAATGGTCACGTCGTAGCGAGTGTACATGCAACCACCTGTCAGTGAAACCGGGAAACTTCAAAAGACTAATCAAGTATATCTACCTCCTAACATCTCTCTGTCTCAAATTTCCACCGATGGCCAAATTACTTATAAGTATACCGGATTTCGAGGCTTACTCTTGAATACTTAGTTGCCTATCTCAACGTAGTCAACTCTGTGGACACACTCGACACACCCGATGCCTAACCTGTTTCACGAATCTTCGTGTAATCACTGGGATGTTGGGCATAGTAGGCACCATAGCTGTCATCATCATCCCCATTGTGTTGATTGCTATCATGCTAGCTGTGTGTTACTTTCCACTTCGGCGCCCAATTACCTCTAGTTCAGGCGCAGGAGCTAGAAACAATAACCTAGCCAGTCCTTACAGAGTGCCATCATATGAACTACAAACGCATCGATCTTCTAGGCTTGCTAGGATTTCGGAAGAGGGAGGACATGTCAACCATACGGCAGTCCATAAATGACTGCTTCGTGGACAGAGGCTAGGACTTCCCTGTGACTCCAAATCTGCGAGTTCAACAGACATATTCTACGTTCAAAACTATGCAAATCTCGTTTTAAAGACCTTTATGTATTGGCCGGCCGTGTTACGTGCGCCCTCAAGCTTCTGGTAGGCACATATGAGAGAAATTTACGTCCTTTCGATACATGCTGATACTTTATATAGAGACGTCTTCGCAGCCGACGAGTACAGCGCAAAATAAAAGGCTTTAACACCCACGGGCTGGAAAAGCCGCACATTTTACCTGGAAAAATAGGAATCATGGTGTCTGAATAGCTACCTAACCCATCCTGTCAACTCGGGAGACAATGAGGCCCACCGGGTTACATCTGTCATACGTTTAATGGCCACTGCCGATTTAGTTCTAGGATTATATTTGATGAAGATCTCATCTAAGTCTGGAGTGAATTGGGGTTTCATATTGAGAGATCGACATCGCTCACGATATTTCATTGAGAACTGTCTGCGAAAACTGCGACAAATAGCCTTCCTCGGAGTTCTTTATGTTGTCGTTTTGTAGATTTGCCTAATGTGATTGGTGCGCTGGAGGATCAGTGAGAAAGGGGGTTACAGCAAATTCCGAATTTTCAATTGATACGCATCCACCATATAACGCATTGTAGATCTGAATCACACGGTAGTTCGAAGAAATCTAGCGGGGAAGCCCCTATAACAATACTAGACATATAGGACAGGAGATGAGATGGTGGTTATAATGGTGCCCTGGCCTTTACGGGGGTAGGTCTCCGAAAAGTCTCCGGATCTCTCCGTGACTATTACCTCGGAGACATCGGGATAGACCTTTTAGGATTCACTTATATCACGACGATACCTGATGTAGCTCGTAAGAATTCAAGTCTGCAATCTTAACGTATTTAATGTGTGACGCACTGACGAGTCTATCACCAGTAGCGGCATCACAGGTATCTATCGTGACTTAACCGACAAATATCTATATGCCATCGCTTGCTCGTCTTTCAATTTCCATCACTGAAAGGATATCTATACTTTGGATGCTTGAAACAGAGCACAACTTGACCTGTACGATGTAGTCCTCAGAATAAGAACTCGGTTGATATCCCGACAGTTATTTCCCCGAGGATATGTCCGTCTCTCATTCATAACTTGGATGAAGGTCCATCTAGTCATAGAGCGCCGACTTCGGTAAGCAGATTCTTGAGCTCGCCGGACTTGGCCTGCAGGTCGGAGTTGCCGCCGATGTGCTTCTTCCCAATGAAGATGTTGGGCACGGTGCGCTGACCAGAGATCTCGTAAAGGGCGGCCTGGATGGCAGATCCATCAGGCACCTCATCCAGCTCCACCAGCTTGTACTTGGCGCCTAGGCTGTCGAGCAGCCGCTTCGAGGCGGAGCAGTAGGGGCAGTATGTCTTGGAGAATACAGCTATGTTAAGACATTGCCGTTAGCCGAGATCCTCTACATCTCTGGTGGGGTTAAATAAGGCTGCTAGATGCGCATTGGTGGTAAATATGACGCGGTTGGTTTACAACCAAAGCGCACACGATATCGGTACTGGTAGGTACTAGTACTTACCAACAGCATTCTCGTCGATGATGCTCTGGGCTTTGGTCTTTGCGTCGGCCATGGCTTGCGGTGATAGCGATGAGAAAAAACGACGGATAAGAAACATGAAAGGTCGTAGGATTAGCGACTTATCACAAAGGCCGCAGATATGAGCTGGTGGGGTTGTGTCAGGTTTTATAGTAACACCTGTTTCGGTAGGTATATAATAGATATGACGAATTAGGTGTATTTGTCAGTAGAAAATATACACCATTGTCCTGTTTTGCTAGACGCAAGGGATGTCGTCAGTGGGGTCTTACTGAGATGCCGGAATGGGAATAAAGGGACCTGGATTAGAGGGAGATTGAATTGCGTGCTTAACGCGCTGACTTATCATGACGATGTGGGTTTCAAACCCCATATAACAATTTACAAGATATACCTCATACGGCAATGCCAATTGAAGTTATTTAACAAACAGGGTTGAGTCAGCTACGGCTATGACGGCGTTGGATTGTGGCTAACTTCGTGTCACTCGTTCGATTCTTACGCCTAGTATTTCACTTTTGCCTTTTCAATTTGCTAATTTCCTTTACTTTCTTTCTACTTCTAAATGCCAATACGCCTATTTCTTGGAAATATCTTTGTCATCATGTAGGCAAGGCAGACTGACAAAGTGATCTAGTGTTATGTTTATACGTAGATAGGTACATGTGAATAACATGGATCTAATGAATAAAGACCTACATGTACGAAAGTCCAACAGTACCAAAGTCCAGCATATAAAAATTCCTATTGAACGAACACTTACTTATACTAAATAATAACGTTTCATTCAGATCCGACTTTGAGAACAATGACGCAATTGTCCGTCGAGGGGTGATTGTTAAAATTCCATGGGACTTTTTCGAGAAAGCCTTGATAATTAATATAAATATGGGGCGTCGGCGCATCACAGAGTTTTTCAACTACATATAATAAAATGGTACATGTAAGTACACTTCTTACATAATACAAGTACAGATTTCTGCCCATCATTCAAACTTGATTCAAACTTTGCCCAAAAGGGTGTCAACTTTTCTTCTAAAATATTCCTAAGCCAGCCAGCCTTGTCGACCATCGCGCCAACGCTTGTCGAGCCAATTGGCAATTGACAAAACGACTCTGGAACCATCCATCCAATTAGTTTCCCTCCTATATCGCTGTTATCTACTGTACATAATCTGTACATTTCATCCAATTGCGATACAGGTCATTTCTTCAACGTTGGTAAAACAACACCCAAACCATTATTGCGCATCTGCGCATCTGGTGATTTTAGTTGCAGATAAGTTGCACAACAATAGATGCGATACCTTAGCTGTGGAACTGTCTAAGAACCGACCCAATAAAAGAGAATATCTTGGGACCATTTCTTTACAGCAGATCCATTAAACAACCTATTCTTCGAATCGCATGACCAGTCTGACAACCTATCGTGGGTTCCTTCTTGACCGAACTCTTATACATATGACAACGCATCATCGATCCGCTGAATAGTCAACATTGTACGCAGTACGACACCCAAGTGGCAGAACCTGCCAAATCCAAACGAGACATTGGGTAATAAAGTGTGTGTACATATCTTGCAGATCCCTGGAGTCCAGAGCCCGTGCTCCACGATTACTATAGGTTAGTACCTATAGTACTACGAAAAAGTTACAACTACAATTCGCCTTAGTTGGCAGGTTGGTAGGCAGTGGTGACCTGAACAACCAACAGCGACTTGTGCAAAGTCCTAGAGACATATGCACTGCTCCGTTCCGAGATCACCTGCATTAAACCAAACGAATATACGATTGCCTGCCGCAACCCTCCGTACTACTGGCTACAGCTGCTACGCCTTCTCCGCAGGTTAAAAAAAAATAAAGAAACTTTTGCTGGGTGTCCTCCGGGGCAACCTAGCTCTTCAAGGTGGCTTCTAATCAGGCAATCTTGGCATCAGCTAGTGCCATCAAGAACCTTACTGCATTATTACCACCTACATTACAAACTTACGTTCAGGCAACAGTCAGCCATCTCTCCGAGGCAGTTGCTGGATCTAACGAATACCTTGCCTCACAAGGTGTCTCTCCCACTCTTCTGTATTCGACCTTAGCTGGCACTGCTACTGCCTTAGCCTTACCTCTCGGCATGATGTCAAGATTCGGTTGGTTCTCGAACCGCGACGGCATATCGCCATACGCTTCGCAATCCGACAGTCACGGCGTGCCTCATATCACCGATGACGACTTTAGCTATATTACATCTGAAGACCTTGAAAATTCGTTGCAATCGCCTTCCCGAGCCTACGACCCGCAAAGCCGACGGCCCCCGCCTAGTGCTGCTCTCGACGATGACATACTCTTAATTAAGAATAAGGGTGTCACCTATCCCGTACATTTTCCAGCTTATTCTATTGGTGACGGAAAGCTGCTCGTGGGAGATGTGCGGAAGCGTATAGGGTTGGTTATGGATCTTAGCGATCGTCGGACTCGTCGTATGAAGATGCTCTATAAGGGTCGCCACCTCAAGGAACAAGGCATTCCTATCCGCGATTACGGCGTGAAGAACAATAGCGAATTATTAGTCGTGGTACCTGAAGGGAAGTTAAGTGATGAGGAGGATGAGAGTAGTAGCGAGGAAGTTATTGTTACGGAGGATACTGTTGACCAGCAAAAATCAAAGAAAAAGAAGAACAAGTCTCGGAAAAAGAAGAAGGACCGTTCTAGTCCTCCTGAAAGTACTACGAATCTCGAAGTGCCGGGGCAGCGCGATCGAGGAGGAAGAGGCCCAGCATCTCCGGATCCATCCATCCACCCATCTAGGGTACCCTCCCCTTCAGTACCATCGGGTGCCACAGAAAAGCTGGATGCAATCAGATCGCATTTTGACACGCAGCTCCTCCCGCTTGTTCGAACATTCACGGAAAACCCACCAAAGGATAAGAAGAAGCTGGAAGATGAGCATCGAAAGTTGAGCGAGACAATAATGCAGCATGTATTGCTGAAGTTAGATGAGGTAGATACGGGAGGGGATATGGAGATCCGGGCGAAGAGAAAGGAGCTGGTCACTTACATCCAGGATATCCTAAAGGAGCTGGACGAGCATCTACCGGAAGGTAGCAAGTCGAAGGGACGATGATTTACTGAGAGTAGCATCCAGACTGCTCTCTAAGTCCTAAGTTATATCATATTTCCCGATATATTTCTACACCAACAGTCTAAGCCGTTGATCCGATGGATCTCCACCTACCTCAGCATCACCACACAAATATTCATATCTGGGCTGTACATGTATCTCTCCATTCAATGAAGTTTACGCAGTGCACTGGGTTAAAGCATTACCTATAGTTTATGTTATCACGATAAGGCTGGCTGGTCGCATCGAATGGTTTGCAATGGGAAACGATAACTGGTTTGACGACATAAGCTTATCGCATGGGTTAGATGGGGGGGATAAGAATATGGAAATAAAGAGCATTATCAATCAGTCAATACGAGACGAAGAAATAGATGTATACAACGAAATAAGAGAAACAATCATGTGAATACGTTTGAATGCTTGTAATACCTAATGCTGTTAATGACCTATCACAAGATACGTACTATCGAGTAGTGAAGATATTGCACGTACCCCATTAACTCCGCAGTGCAGCGAAATACATACCTGTGGAAGGGATTTATTTCAGTGACTCAAAAACTACATATGTACTTTGCCGGTCCGAACCCAGCTGGCTCCTCAATTTTGGCAAGAGCAAATTTGTTAGGTTACGCAAACCCTAGTAACCTTAGGCGATAAACCCTCTTCGCTTCCGGTCAAGCCCCACCATTTCCAAATTAGGTCTAGCATTATCCTCCCACCGTGCACACTCTGCTAATGCGTGCCCGATAATTTTCAAACATCTTGTGATGAACCTTTCACATTTGCGACCATCAACAACACCGCGACCTTACTAACCCACAACAGCGAGGGATAATTCAATAGGCCTCAGACGCATTTCCAATTGCGCTCTTGAGACTATTCTATTCCTCTTTTCTATTCTTTCTTCATTCAGTCCACCTCCAAGGTTTCTAATCCCGAACCACCGTGGTGACGATCCGGAAAGATGTCGTCCTTCGAGCCTGTTGTGAGTAATGACACAACCCATTCAGCACTTCGATTTTCTTTTGAAGGGGAACTGGGGGGATATTTCGAATTGAGTTGGCTGGCTAGCGGCGACACTATGAAGCCAATCGGATGCGAAATCGAGATACCACACAACACCAATAATTGGAACTTGAGGCTGATATGAACTTCTTTCTAGGTCGTCATTGATGGCAAGGGTCACCTCCTCGGTCGACTCGCCAGTATTGTCGCGAAGCAGCTCCTTAGCGGTCAGAAGATCGTTATCGTCCGCTGCGAGGCCCTCAACATCTCCGGCGAGTTCTTCCGTGCGAAGCGTATGTTACACTTATTCATTCCGTCATATTGGTCTTGGGGAATTGGTTCGAATTGAGCTGGACTTGTTTGAGAGCCTGGAATTGTTTTCGCTGGAAGGAACACGAAATGAAGTACAGAAGCTGATATGGAATTATAGTCAAGTACCATGCCTACCTGCGCAAGATGACTCGATACAACCCTACCCGAGGTGGTACGTTTAAATTTCTCTCATCCGCGATTCCGAGCAAAACGCGTCGTGCGTCTTAGCCTATCCGAAATTATCTAACACGTATCAGGTCCCTTCCACTTCCGTGCCCCGTCGCGCATCTTCTACAAGGCCGTCCGCGGCATGATCCCCCACAAGACTGCCCGAGGTGCTGCCGCATTGGAGCGCCTCAAGGTCTTCGAGGGTGTTCCTCCCCCGTATGACAAGCAGAAGAAGATGGTTGTCCCCCAGGCTCTCCGTGTTCTCCGACTACAACCCGGCCGAAAGTTCTGCGCTGTTGGCCGTCTGAGCCACGAGGTTGGCTGGAAGTACCAGGGTGTTGTTGAGAGGTACGTCATATCGGATTTTGTCTTGGCGAATTGTGCTGCTCGCAGAGCTCTATGGAAAATGATTGTCTATTTGTAACGTAGTCCTTGCTAACTTTATCTACCACAGACTGGAGGAACGACGAAAGGCAAAGGGTGCCGCGTACTACGAGCGCAAGAAGCTCGCCCTCCGACAACTGTCGGAAGCCAAGAAGAACGCCACGGTCGACAGCAAGACGACCAAGGCTCTTGAGGCCTACGGCTACTAATTCTTCCTTCCTCCTTCTGCATTTTTTTCCGACGACTAAAACAATACCAACCAATTCCGTCTCATATTGCAACTAGATCCGGCGTGTGGGTTAGGGAAACTCGATCATCATATTTGCTCTTGTCATACCGCGCAATTCGAGGGAAGGCAGGGGCGGTCATAGGGTGGGAATAAGTCACCGGCTCCGGTCCTGTGCTCAACGAATTCGTCGTCTAGACATCGAATGAGGAAAACGAATTCAACGAAGAGAACTCTTGTAATCCTAATTCGTGATGATGTGTCGCATGTGATTCCATTCATGACAATTAGCCACTCACCACACTACCCTACTAATTCTAGTCGAGCTTCCAGATGTCTCTTAGTCAGACGCGGTAGCTGCGGCCAATGCCTGGTAGTTATATACTCTAGGTGTTTACCCACTCTACAGTTTGAGCTTTGTGAACGATGTGACATGAATATAGCCAAACCCTTCTAATACCTCTACGGCCTTTGATGTGTCCAAGGGCACAGATAAAAGCGACGCTAATACATCAATCTCTCTCGTAGCAAGGCATATTAGGGTCATATCCCAATCCTCGCTCCCCTGAAAGCCCCATTACGCTGACATCGTTCTAATGATGGATATCGGCGAACCACCTAAATCCCCAATACTTACAAAAATCATTGAGAAATGGTAAATCTTTCGATGATAAATAAAATACAGAAACAAGATGTGAGGAATTAGGGAGTACGACTCTCGAGGGCACAAAAGTAAATGGTTATTTATAGCATATATATGAGGAACCTTGGTTATAAATGCGAGACGTAAGGGCACAGCCGTGATCCTGCTAGACAACATACCTGAGTGGTATATGAAGTCGAGAGCGTTGTATTCAGCCGGCACATGGCATGAAGACTGCCCCTGCATTTGTTACCAAAAATTGTGCCCGAGGATCATCGATTCGTTTTCTGTTCCTGTCTACACGTCGAGTTGGCTTTGTGTCGTGTAAACCGTTGCTCAAGAGGAATAGGGGCAGACTTAACTCACAAGCTCAGCAAGTAGTCACTCAAGATTCATCACCGGAACGAGAACTACCTGTCACGGTGCAAAACTTATGCGTAAAAAATAAAAAAAAATTCGTCGCGTGGGGGGCACCTAGACATATCTGCTAAGGAACGCGGAAAACAACAGGCATCGACCCTTGGTCTACGTTGACTCGGGTTCCAATCTCCCATTGGATCCGGACCTTGCGAATTCGGACCCCCAATAAGTCGAACCTTTGACAGGTTCATCCCCTAACAGCACCAGCGATGTCCATAACAGGAATATAAGCCCCCCCCCCCCCCCCCGAGGTAAGTATGCATGAGCTAAAAAGCCCAATTCACAGGGGCGCCCGTTGCCATTCTCGGTATTGGCCCTGTCATTACCATATCAGCTAAGTGGCTAATATAAATACCTGTATAAGGGGTAAATAATGACTTACTAGTGCATCTGGTTCCGAAGAGTCCATGAAACATGGCTCTCGAGATTGTCGATGATGCTTCGCTGGGGATACGGGTGTCCTATTAGCAAATATCTTTTACGAGTAGTGGAATAGCGTAAGATAACGTAGGATGTGTAGGGTAATCTCTAACTCAACCACGCATATGAAGATGACAAACGGGGGGGCGAAAAAGCGACATTACGTGAGATATGACTTACGTAGAAGTAGTTCAAGTGACTACCGAAGATCTGCGCCTCGGGTGGCATGGTAGATAGGACCGAGGGGATGACCTATACCACCGTTGAGCTCTTGTTAGTCATTGGATCGCTCATAGAGATCAGGTGAGAGGGAGCAAGCTATGAAGAAGGAAGTGAAATGCTAACATGAGACTGGGATCGGAATGATTGTTGAAAGAACCCAGAATACTCCGCAAGGAGGATTCGCTTGACAAGGTCGTTCAGGTTGTGAACGAAAGCCACCAGTTCAACTACGTCCAAAGGCCGCAACCGGTTGAGGCTCGCAACGCCCCCAAGCAACTGGCTGTAGGCAAAGGATCGGGACTCCATTGCCTCATCGAGGGGCCGGCCGAGGTCGAACCGTCGATAGGGGTTGCGGGTATAGTTGGCGTAGATGTTGCGGAGTTCTTGGATCCCGAAGACGCGGTTCCCAAGACCCAAGCCTGCCATCAATTCCTTGATGGCGTTGGTGATGGCACCGGAGGGAAGAGGCCTACGGGCCACTTGGTGCCAACCAAAGATCTCGGCGTTCACGAGGACATAGGCATTGCGGATGATAGTAGGCTCGGGATGGCGGCCATATCGGGTACGGCGTCCGGGAAACCACGACGGCGCCTCTGGGTTCAGCTGGCTAGGAGGCATGACTGCGATGATCTGCTTGCTTTCGTAGTATTAGGAGTATCGAATCCTAGATGAGTTCTAGAATTTCTGATGTGACTGAATTAGAAGATTGTTGGAAAAGTTCTCATAATACCATTATGGTCTTTGCTGAATCGTGTAAGATCCGGTATGGTGCAATGGGTGAATCGCATAGAGACTTCAGAAATAGAGTCATAAAACACGGGGACCCTTAGACGTTTTCTCACGATGCCCCACGCATAACACAGTCTGGGAACCACTTGTCCTTTGTGATGGATCTCATGGGGTGGTCTATAGGTGCACAGGAATAGAATAATCGAGCCCCTTATCGTTGTGTGGGACTTCACGTCTCTCGAGTATGAACACGTTAGAAAGCAGTCATTGTATCCCTTGGTGAAAGACTTGGATGCCGTTCATACTATGTCACCTACCCACGAGTAAACTTGGGACGACGGCGGCGATATTCGTGTTGCTCGAGGTATTTCTAGTCGTTTGTTGATATATGCGGAGACGTGACAGCACCTTACATATTTGACTCAAGGGTTAACCCGAAACGTCTCGTCGACCCAGGACAGATTTCATCAAGTAAATGTAGGTAAGTACCTAATCATGTCAAAAATGTCCAGTAATTAGAAATTGGTTCCATTTGGCGAGGGCGATTACTAGTAACTGAATGATAAGCCCCCGTTGGCACTTATTAGACTTCCTGTACACCACCCGGCTTCCGGGCTACATAGCATCGCAACCAAACCAGCAATCTCGTGGTCATAGGCCGCGCGACCGCCGATGCGTTCACCAATCTCCCGTACCTCGGGGCTATCACTGGGCCGTACCGGGGCTAGTGGCGTAACTGGGTTCCATAGAGCCAGCAATTTCTTTATCTCGTCTGACGCTGATAAATACATGTCCGTCATGACCGGACCCGGGTTGATACTGTTGACTGTGGCCCGCTCAGCAAGTTCCCGGCACCAGACACGGGCCATAGCCTCTAACGCCGCCTTCGTTCCCGCGTACAAGGTCGTATTCGGGGTGCCGACCTTGGCGTTGATGCTGGACATCATGACGATGCGACCAGATCGATCAGTCGGTAGATACGGCACGCAGGCCGTCGTTAGGAGAATCGGACCAAGTACATTGACAGCGTAAATTTTCTGAAATTCATCTTCAACAACGCCTTCAAGCGGGCCGACGTATGCGATTGCAGCGTTGTGAACTAGAATATCGATCTGCAGCTTGCCTGTCTTGGGATCTGTAAAATGGGCTTTGGATGTTTCGATGATTTTGGCACAATCTTCTCTCTTGCTAATATCGGCCCGGACCCAGGCGGCCCTCACCCTATGGTTTTTCTCCAGCTCTTGGCACAGGTCTGTGGCCAACTGGTCGGATGTTGCGGTGGCATGGTTCACGATGATATTGCAGCCTTTGCTGGCGAGGTTACGGACGATCGCCGCGCCGATACCTGCGCATGTTAGATATCTAAAGTTATATCGAATATTTCGACGTTGATGGAGGATCACTAACTTCTCGCGGAACCGGTGACAATAGCTAGCTTCCCTTCGTGAACCCGGGGGACACTGAAGGTGGATGCTTGGGTTGATCCCATCTTAAAGAGATGACCTAGTAAAGCTTGAGATAAGTTGCTAGAATGTGTTATGCAGTCTATAAATTTTTTTTGCCCTTGGATAGTGCAGAGGCATGCCGAGACGTCCCCCAGTTTTCATTGGGTTACATCACAACGTGCACCATGGCTCGCAAACTGGAGAAATCCTACACGGCCCGACCCACGAACTCTGCAGGTGCGGTAAACGTCCGCTTGTAACGGGACGTATACGTAAATGTCACATTCCAACCGAAACTAGAAACAGGTTTGAAAGAATGGCACACGAGTCGATGTGATAGATCATCCACTAGAACTGCGGGGAAGGTTTCGCGGCGACATCATACGAAACATTGGGTTTGTGCACCTTGACATTTTCTACCTCTCAAAGGCTGTGGTAGGACGCTTATCTAGTTGCATGTGGTTCAGCGATAGTGTCCCGGGGCTGAAAAAAAATAATGAAAGATCATCGTCGATTCCGTCCCGTGTCTCGTCTACCCCTTTCATTTACATGGCTAGATAGCCTCCATCAATGGGGAGACATACCCCCGTCACGAAGGATGAGGAATCAGAGGACAACCAGAGTGATCCTTGCGCAACCTCGTGAGGCATACCAAACCGGTTTAGGAGACTAGCTGAACGGGTGAACTCCTCTTCCGTTACTCCCATCGACTTGAGGGCAGTGGCAGACATTTCAGTCTATTCACTATTAGCATCTTCACCCGACGTCGAACGTAGAGGGAAAGTTCTCACATATATTGCTCCAGGCGCAATGGCGTTGATTCTGATCCCGTGAGGACCGCCCTCGGTGGCTGCATGCTTAGTGAGACCGATTAGAGCATGCTTACAGGCCGTGTACGCCGGCATATTGGGCTGAGGTCTGAATGAATTGATGGAACCGATATTGACAATTGTGCCTTTTCCACCTTGTTTAAGCATCTGCTGCATTTCGTACTTGCAGCAGAGTGCCGTACCAGTCAGATTGATGCTGGTAAGCTTATCCCAATAGTCCTCGTCAAACTCGGTGAGCGGCGTCTTGTCAGGGGTCAGAGCAGCATTATTGACAGCGGCGTCGAGCTTGCCGAATTTGGCCACCGTCTCCTCGATGAGGTTCTTCACGTCTGCGGATTTGGATATGTCAGTTCTGACAAAGATTATGTCCCCGAAGCGAGATAATTCGGCGGCAGCCTCCTGCCCCTCCTTCTCCTTGATATCGCAGATGACTACCTTAGCGCCAGCTTTCAGGAAGACTTCGGCCGTAGCTCTACCCATCCCTTGTGCTGCACCAGTGATGATCGCAACTTTCCCCTTCAAAACAGGGAAGATTTCGGCTTCTGAAATGTTAGACATGGCTGAATACTCTATGTATGATGGTGGCTGTATAGTGTCGTAAATAGGAGTTATTGTTTGGAACAATACTCTCCAGTGAAGAAATTGGGGAAGTTCACTGGTAGAAAGCCGCCACCTGATCAATCATTACTGAACCCGTGTTGATGGAGGTACGACAAGATACTAATAGGTAGGATTCTGATCGCAGCCAATAGTACATGCATAGTGTCACTTCATCGTCAAATTGCAGGTCAATGTAACCCACCCATGCTTACCTAGATCTAAAGCCTTCCGAGATAAGCTTCCAACAGAATCATCATAAGACAGCCAAGTAAAGATCTGTGGACCAATAAGTATTTCAATGATTGGATGGATGCATCCTGCAACTTAGAGACTGTCTGGGATGACATTACTGAGATATCACTATATCAATCGAAGGGGGGAACGGCAACTGAGCAATATGAGGTCCCGTAAAGTCTGAGACCCTATCCGCCTCACGATACTTTTGCAGCTTTCACCGCTGTGCCTGTGTTACCAACTTGATACGTCAATATGAACGAGCCCCAGACTAGCCCAATGCCCACCACTGCCGCGGATAATAGTGAGGTTAGCAGCAATAGAGATGATCTTAAGACCGTCCTAGGAGGCACCAGCAGGCGGGTAGTCAAAGTATGTTACTGAACTAACCACTAATTCTAGTCCCTTTTCACAGCCATGCTCATCTTGACAGGTGTGCATTATGGCTGCTCTAGGTGGCTTCCTTTATGGCTTTTCGGCAAATGCGATGAGTGGAAGCCTCGCGCAAACCAGTTTCATCGCCCTATTCCTAACAACTACCGATGCGGCATCTCGAATGGATGGGCTTCTTGCCAGCTTCTTGGGTGGCTCTTTTATTGGCTCCATTATGCAGGCGCCCGTGTCAAATAGATGGGGTCGCCGAAGTGCGAATCTCGTCGCCGCTCTCGTCTCCGTCATAGCCGGCATCTTGCAATCTGCATCTTTCCATATCGAGATGCTTTTTGTGGCCCGTGTAATCTGTGGAATCGGAGCCGGAATGGTCATTGCTAACAGTCCGGTTTACATGAGTGAAGTTGCACCGCCTCATACTCGCGGTCTACTTGTAGGGCTGCAAGGCGTCGGGATAGTCACGGCTTACATACTATGCTCACTATGCGGTCTAATATTCAGTTTCGTCCGGCATCCTGTCCAATGGCGATTGACATTCATCGTCTTGACGGTCGCAGCAATCGTATTTGGCTGCTCGCTGCTCTTTCTTCCGGAGTCACCTCGCTGGCTAATGGAGAATGGCAGAGAAGAGCAAGCAAGGGCTGAACTTGAACATCTACATAAAACCAACTCCGATCCGAACGGCGCTCTTGCTCGCGCCGAGGCAATACAGATAAAGGCACAGATCGAGTCCGAGAGAAGCTTACCCAAGGGATATTTTTACATATTCAAAACTCCGCATCTTCGCAAACGAGCATTCTGCTCTATCCTTCTCTGGATTATGGGGCAGGGCACCGGTATTACCGCCATAGCAAATTTGATCCCGGTGCTGATGGGAGGGCTCGGGTTTAGCAACACCCTTCAACTTGGTTTGGGCTGTGCTTGGACCGTAGCGGCGATCTTTGGCTGCATCGTAAATGTGACACTTATTGATAGAATCGGCCGTGTCAAGCTCCTTGGTTAGGCTCGTGCTATCGACACTATTTCTTTTACTAACAATTCCATAGTTATCGGGGGAATAACGAATGCGATCATCCTCGCTGTCATGACCGCGCTGGTGAAATATTACCTCAACACTACATATCAACCAGGAATCAACGCCCTTGTTGCGCTTTACTTCATCTTCGGTTTCGCATTCACATCTACCATCGAGTGTACTGCATATGTCTACGGTTCAGAGATATGGCCCACACACTTACGAAGCGAAGGTTCTACTCTTGCATACGCATCTTTCTTTGGGAATGCTCTTGTGTATAGTGCCCCTATTAATTTGGCACTGGAGAACATCGGATGGAAGTATTATCTGGTTTTTGTCGCCGTGACTGTAGTGTCTACAGCTATTCTTGCAGTTTATTTTCCAGAAGTACGTAACCGACACTGACATGTCATTACCTTTAAGTAGTACTAACATTTCATAGACTAAAAACCTCACGCTAGAAGAAATCAACGCACAGTTTGGCGATGAAGTGGCTGTTGATTTGAGAGACGCTATCGCGGAGGAGGTTAGAGCAGTGACAAGCTATAGAAAGGTAGGGTGATGACATTTTGCTGGAGGGAGGCGCTCGTTCCGGGTCGTTTTCAGCACAGCATCCAGAAGTGCCAAGTGTCAAATTCGAGGGGTTCTAAGCTTCACTACAATAAGCCACATAGAAATTTGTGCAATGTCGGGTGGAAATTGTCACATAGAACAATAGATGTAGGTACCTTAGGTACTTTACAACCTTCAAGTTTGGCAACGACGTTCATTGTACCATATCCCTTCTACGCGGAACCTATCCGGTTTGTAAATAGAGTGCACGCAGGTCTTGAACTGTTTGTTATCTCTTTACGTAAATTGATCAATCTTGTACAACCTCCGTAAATCCTGTTCAGGGAGGCGATACGTGGAATCCGATAAATCACGCTCAGCCGTATAATCGGGTTTGTGCGGCTTACGGAGCAATTAAGGGGTTCAAGTCGTACGTATCCTGCAAGCGGAGGTGATAACGGCCGCTAGCTAAACAAGCCCTAGAACGCCACTATATGAACAGTACCTGCTGGAAGGCATGCGGTAATCCTACTGGCTGAAATTATTAGTAAAATAGGTCCTTGACGTGACCTTCTGGGGGCAAACGAGAATAAACATTAGGAGTGGTTAACTACAGGATGTACCTTAGTGCTGGAAGGCGTTCACCCTTATCTACACCATGCCCTCATAAAATAGACTCATTATTGCCAATCAAGCCATATTCGCCGTGGCTCACGCATCTCCGATGTATGAAGCAACAAACCGACCATGAGAGAAGAAGAGGTGGTAAACAGGGGTTGAGGTGAACAGGGACTTCGATTGGGTTCCAGTTACCAGGTAACGGCACACTTCAGGCCTCGATTCTACTTGAGGCGGACCTAGGAACATAGATCCGGGGCGGGGACACTATGCAGAACTTCAACTGGTAATTGGGTATCGGGTCGTGTAACAGTTACACCCTCAACGATAAAAGCGGTCGCTTAATTGTGATGTCTCTCATTGGCCTTTGGTGGCTAGAACTATCCACCACTTATATGTAACGACACGAAGTTAGCGAGTCTATGAAAAAGAAAGTTGAGTCTATCCATCACAAACAGCAATGCTGGAGAACCTCCAGATCTTATTAGCTTCAAAAGCCTCCTCGATGTTTCAAAGGCCCTAGGAGTAGGAATATGGAAAAGAATATTACTTTTATACGATGCTTTTTTCTTCAACGAATAGACGTGGCGCAATAACACGGGATACTTGGCTGCTTTAGCTCTGCGAGGGACTTTGGAGCTGTAATCTGGAAATTAGAGTATGAAGGCTTTAAAATTGACAGTCCCTGTCCATATTTTCAAACGCATACGGCATCTTGAGACGCTGGCGCAAGCGTCCTTGCGTCCAGCACTTTGCTAGTGACGTTGCCAATGATATATCACATCAAATACTCGAGTTCATCAGATATCATTCTCGCATTGGTTACACGTTCTAGGCTCCCGACTGGATGGTAATGTCTCGGCAAGAAGAATAGTACTAGTATCCAAGACATATATTTACGTCAACGCTCTGCAGGACTAATGTAGTACTTGTCTGGTCTATGAATCTACCTAGGTAGTCAGCACCTACGAAGCTAGTGAAAGTAAAGAAACGCGAATGCCCTCTCAAAACTTCGAAAATCGAAAACAAAATGCCTCTGGGAGGGAAAGGTCCGACGACTATCGCAGTCCTTTCTGTGGAGGTAGTTCTTGCGGCTGCCTTCATCGCGATGCGATTTTATACTCGGAAGGTCATGAAAGGAGGCGTTGGTAGCGATGACTACCTTCTCATGGTAACTTGGGTAAGCATAAAGTACAGGAATCCCCCTATTACTTGGCATTAACGAAGCTGTACAAGATATTTCAAGCCTTATTTGTTGTCTTCATGATAATCTCGTCCGTATATGGCTTCGGACAACACACCACGGATATATCCGCAGAGGATGTCCGAAAAGCTACTAAGACAGAGCTCATCGGCCAATTATCTGTATCTCTAGCTAGTAAGTACCGGAACCTCCTAGCCAAGATGACTAAGGAGTTTCTCCCGAGATATGTCCAGAACTCTAGAACGCCTCGCCTAAAGAAGTACCTTAAATACCTAGGTAACAACTGACTCTTGTTACTACAGTGGGTCTTAGCAAGACATCCGTCGCTATGTTTCTCATGCGCATCATTGTGGCTGTCTGGTAAGGCCCTAATCGCATAGATAATCGATGAATACCTATGCTCACAAAAGTTAGGCATAAGGCAGTTCTTTGGTTCTGGATTATTACCATGATGGCTTGGTCGATTTTATTGGCCATTTCTTGTTTCGCTCAATGCACTCCGGTAGAGGCACTCTGGGACGCGCGGGTAAAGATTCAATCATGCCCAATTAACCTCACCACCATCGCATTCATCATGTGTTGTAAGTAGATTGTGCTTTGAAAGATTGACAAAGACTAACACGACCTAGCTTGGTCCGCCGCAATGGATTTCTTCTTGGCAGCTTTCCCCTGGATTGTCTTGTGGAATCTGAACATGCAGAAAAGAGAAAAGATCACAATCTGCGTTTCCCTCAGTTTAGGAGTACTGTAAGTCAAAAACCAGCTCTCAGAGAAAAACATCACAAGTTGACAGTTGATAGGGCTGGAATCTGCGGCGTTATTAGAACGTCGGGACTCGCCGTGCTGAGCCAAACAGCCGATTACCTGTGTAAGTTGAGAGCATATCATCTCTGATGCATACAGCTAACAGCGCCCGCGAACAGACGCCACTGCCGACTCCGTCATGTGGACTAGTAGCGAGTTGACTATTACGATCATCTGCGTGTCCATCCCAGTCCTCCGACCACTATGGATCGGTCTTTTCGGCGGCATCAAGTCATCCGATCGGTATTATAAGCAAAACGAAGGATCCAACGGAATCATTACAATTGGAAGAATCCGGAAGGCGAAGAAGACAGATACGGAGCTGGGCTTAGATACAATTCCACGACCGGATGTCAAGGATATGCAGACAACAGCGATCGGTACTACTAGACAGAATTCCTATACGGGCAGCGAGCAGAGTATCCTAAGGGATAGCCAGGCCATTCAGAGGATACAAGAATTCACCATCGCTTATGAGGATGGAAAGACTCCAAGGCTGTGAGATGCCGGGGGGCACACAAGCCATCCCCACCACCCTCATATCTAGAATCTACCTGGCTTTGAAGTACTTGTATGGCGTAAAATATTATGGCGGTTTTGGATTTGCTTCGTTATCTTCATTAGTGCCCGTTCCATTCGGCCGCAGCTTGATAGTGTATTGAGTCAGTGTATTTTTACGTTCACTCTCATGGTTCAATAATGATCATTATGATCAAAAAGCGATTTAACCGTGTCGTCTTGGAATAGTTGGTTTCACTTCGTGACTAGCGATAATGATTCCCTCATGGAGAACGCTACCTTACCAGGGACCCTTTTATCCGAGTACCTCTATGTATGCCTAACCGGAGCGGCACAAAACTTGTGAAGCCCGATCAGTTTAGAGTGAGGAATGCGAATTTTGTGGCCTCTAAGTGGCCTTACATGCTGATGACTAGGAAATACAATAATGGAAACGGCCTTAGCAGAGTTCAGGTAGGGAAAAGGCATGAGCGCTGATCTAATACCTATGAAATTTAGATAGCTGAAGCTTTTATTGCTCTAGGAATTAAGACTCCTTCGCTGAGTTTGAGTATTTTGAAGACATTCGGGCTCGCGTATTTGCTAACCTCTAAGTGGGTGGAGGTTTACCCCTATTCAATCGGGTTACGCCTACCGTGAAGGGATTCGCGACAAAATCACTGTTGTCCAAACGGCACACGCGGTTAAGAGACGCAAACTCAGGATTCAAGGGGTTACTCTGGGTTAATTAAAGGTTTAAGCTATCCCTTCGCTCATTTGTAAACGACCTCACAAACATTTTGACTTGGAAGTTGGTTCAAACTTTTAGATGGCTATGGCTAGGTACCTCTCTCTCTCCTATGGTGAAATGTTTTCGGGATATACAAGTTAGGTCAGCCACCCAAATAAGATTTGAGGACGCTTCGATAGCATGTGCCAGCAGTAATATTCCCTCATACCCGCGCTTCTTAAATCAAGTTCTTGGAGATTGCACTTCGAGACTTCTTGCCGTTCAACATCCCTAAGTTTGTACAATATAGGTGGGCTTTGGTGCGAACAGAGAACCCCTCTTGGGGAGCTGGTAAAGTCGCAAATATAAGGTTGATTATATACCCTATATCTTTCTAATAACGTTGAAGTCTTCGTGGCTTTTATTTCATGTCTGTACTACCATATTATTCCGCCACAGTGCAGTATCGGATTTGGTACCGGGTGCAATTTCAGGTCTAGCGTCGTGTATATGATGCCTCGTTGTCTACTAGCAGAGTAGGAAGCACTTAAAGCACACAGAAAAGGAATCAATTCACGAGGTCAATTGTGACTCTGTTTGAATAGAAATAAATGAACCTCGCCTCCGGGACCCTCTTCCTAGGTAGTTGTGCCCAAAGCAGGATTTGTGAGTTCTGCGTCAGGGATAGCAATTAATGCGTTTTCGCCAGCTTTTCATCTAATTGGTCTATCTTATCGAATCGCATCTTTTTCTTCCCATTTGCGAAAGCATGAATCCCCTAACAACTACCTAATCCTTATGATATGACGGATTTCGATCCCGAACCGGATTCAACTCCTTACCTAGCGGCTCCAACAACACGCTTGAATTTTCATATTATGGATGACATTACGGTTCATGTATAACCGATGTATAATACTGTTGCCGCTACTGGCGCTCACTGGGAGATAGTAGGCTCAATTTGGGATTTCCTTGGCGGCGACCGTAGCCATGTCCCGCTAAGATCCCCTGTCTTAACGCGATCTACGGTATTTAGCATGGTCCTCTTCGCCGTAGTGCTGACGCCATAAAAGTCCTAACGGGTCTATCCGTCATGGATACTAGCCACAAAAAGTTACCTCTTGTAAATTAATCTCTTATTCAAGCGCATGTTACTGCTACTATTAGCTAGCAAAAACAACTTTAGTGCTATATTGATGATTTATATTACAAGTAATATGGACGGACTATCACGGTTATATCAAAAGGAACACACCCGTAAGATCTCGCCAGAACCCTAACATTGTCTACAGCCTGATTAATGCTATGTGGTGATCGTTTTCAAGAGTGAGCCGCTCTTACTGACATGCATATTTCCCCACAATTGCTACATAGAAAGTAAATGTCGATGATACCTGTCGAGATGCTTAAGAGAGCGCACGCAACATTTTTGGTAAATGGTATATCAGTGACCTGCATCGCATGTATTGCTGACGCCACTGTACGCCGAGGTTGTTGAGTGGTTGACCTTGCATAAATCCAAAACCCTACTAACGCAGTGTAACGAGTGAAAACGTGGCTACAGTCCTATGTGCATTCATCTTTCCGTATAGCAACCCTATCCGAATTTCAGATGAGGCAGACGATGGATTAGAGGGGGGCAAACTTGGCATTGAAGGTATCTATACTAGTTCCATATTAAGAGAGGGGGATTACATATGTAGCGAGTTCCAAGCTTTTCACATGGGGTCAAGATGTCTTACAGGGATTATACCCTTGGCCAATCAAAAGGTCCTGGCTAGGTACATTTGGATCGACTATCGCTTATGCTCTCTCCCTGTTTCGATTGTCGTGGGGGTTTGCTGTATAGCCCTATTGATTCTCGATAAGATAACTCTAAAAGCTATAAGATGTTGTATTATAGTTCATGGATACCTCTACAGTCCATGGTGTTAAAAAGAACTTCATGCAAGTACTATCTCTCCTTCCGCTTATGTTAACAATGTAGATATCGTTGGTATTGATTAACATGTAGGGTAGCGAGCCTTTTCAAACCGGGTGTACTAGCGGTGTACAAATTAAACCTATTGTCAGCAGAGAGCATGTGACTCGACGCACCTGTAGCATACTGCATGAACGCAATCATTCGAATGTGTAATACTTGCATCCCTTTCAGGTAGGGCTGAGTGACTTGGACTTGGTGGAACAGATAACGCGTCCGTACCAGGCATCACAGTACATCAACTGTCATTGAGAGCTCTTTCGGTGCGAGATTGTTGACTCGAACTACATATAACCTCCGAGTTGTTCCACCGGATGTGGTTACACAGTGCATTACTTACAACACTAAGTGCTTCTGTATCAGGTCTAGATTCTGCCTACGCTAGTACGCCCCATTAGTGTCAGGTTCAATTAAGCTTGAAGTGGCATTGCGTATCAAATGTGCCCAGGTAAGGACGTGGCTAAAATATAATAGGTATGCGCCTGGCAGGTAATAGATTATAAAAGTTTTAGAAATTTCTCGTTGCGTTTCTATGTATGTAGAAAACATGATAGCTCGTAAGAGGTAAGCACGGCTAATTAGCTGACCCGGTTGTTCAATTATGGCTTGCAGAGCCTCGATTCCGCATTGGTGCGATTGGTGACGGTTTGGTTTGTAAGAAATGGTAGGATCCCTTATCCGGGAAGGGTTTATTTGTCAGACTGCACCGAACCGCCTAGGTATTGGTTCACGCGCGGACAGGGAAACCATGCGCTGCTGACTGCTTTCCTATTAGCATCAACGTGATACTGTGGTCTTGCTGGGATCAAAACTTGCGGCCTTCATATTTGGGATAACTTGGTGAGATAGGATTTTAATTTGTTAAATCACCCAATTACCTTTCTTTAGCTTGGTGCCTTAGGTATTTATAATCATCCTATGCAACGGTCTCTAATGTCCTGATCCCATGTCTTCTCAAGCCTATTTATCCAATAGCCAATTGCAGTTCATAGCGCATCCCGAACCTTCAAAGGCAACTGACCCGGTTCCGCTCAGCCTGCAACTCCTGTCACCGGGCCAAGATTAAGTGCTCCGGAGTTAATCCTTGCTTAAAATGCCTAGTCTCTCGAGGCCATTGCAACTATACCCCGAGTAGCCGGCTCGGTCGACCTAAAGGGAGTAAGAACAAGCGGAATATGATACAGGAGAACAAGAATAAATGCGATAAATCGCTCCAGGGCAAGAATGCCAATGAGGCAAATATCTATCAAAGTCCAGATCCAGGATAGCAGCAACAGCAAAGCTCAATGCCAGTGGAGTTTACCCCTGAGCATGAAAACGATAGCAATCTTCACAATGACATCACACCGGACATCGGTCCTAATCCCCTACTCAATGCGAACCTAACTCCCTTCATAAACCCAGTATGTACAATTCGGGTGGATGCGAATCTAGAACCAAGTCTGAATGCACTATTTTCTGAAGTAAGCACGCCATTCTGTTGTTGCATCTTAGTCACAGATCCCTTGTTCGCCTTATCCAGGACCCCACTGCGCTTGTCCAGCCGCCTTACTGTGGATACACAACTGCTACGGTTAGTTCGTCCAGAGATAGCCCGGTGTTGCTCAGCCCTAGCAGCGCTATCTCCTTAGACGAAAAACACGATAATTGGGGCACGAGTTATTCTAGACGTCCTAGACTATCCCACTGCTCATGTCTCCAGCAGCAAGTTCAGCTAGTTTACCAACTGGGAGAATTGCAATTCTCCCATACGGGTGGTCCCACCCTGAACATTTTCCTCTCGGAAGTTCAACTAGCTCAAGGGTCTTGGAACTATTTGATGAAATGTGATCGTTGTCAAAGTAGAGAAAATCTTAAAGAGGTTTTCCTTCTGTTTGCCACAAGCATTCGCATTCTTCTCTCCTTATTCCAGCAATTGAATACAAGTTACCATAAAGTTGACATACCACGACACAGTTCTATGGCATAGATTCCTCCCGGCCTATCTAACGTTAGGATCTCGGTGGATGATTTCGAACTTACGGGCGGAATAAAGGAGGTAGCCATTGGAGTAGTAGTCCGAAGAGCGCTTCAAAGCATCTTGACCGCGCTTCTCCGCCTATGGGAGCACTCCAGAAAACCTACTTAGTCTGTCGCCAGTCCCCAACTTTGGCAACAAAAAAGGGGTTCAATTGGCGCTACTCCGGAATCTTCCGTCGGCATTTTCATGAGAAAGGCACCAGAGTAACAATAACCAGCCTACCACGACTCTCCGCCGACACTTGCTGTAGAAGATATAGCATCTCTCCTCAATAGTTTGCGAATCATTATGCAGGCTATAAAACAAGATCTCCAAGTCGTATACACACGCATCCTAAGCACTCGCTTGACTACATCCGTATCTAGCATCCATTTCATGATATTTCTTGAGTGTTTGAGAAGAATATGCTCCAATGAGTTTATACAAAGTATTTTGGAGATTAATAGACATAGATGTATTTTTCCCCGGAGATTGTATTAGCTAGGGGGGTAGACATGGAGTTCGAGACCATCGGGGGTCAATCTGGTGGAACTGCAACCAGCTTAGTCAGCTTATAAATAGGGGTGAGATTAAAAATGCAGATTTATATCATAAAGCCTCACCTGCAAATCCCTACGTGGTACTTGTTACTTCCTAGATTAGGTATCCGACACTTAAGTTACATAAGATAAGACTCCTATTACTAATGTCGTACGAGTACCAGAAGAAGCCTCTGAAACGAAAATCCTTCGTCCCACTATATGCGTCCTAAGTTACACCAAAACGGGAAATTCCAGAAAGTGGCCGAGGAATGTCCTGAATGTCCTGAATTTCATGATGCATTTCGCGAGATTGTTATCTGCGCCATCCCGGGCCCCTGTGGTAACTATAATCCTCAAATCTAAGGGTAATTCCTTCGTACTATACCGGGTAGCAATGAGGCTCAACTGATAAATCTCGATACATCATATTAACCTGTTTACTTTAGGATTTTTCAAGAGATGCCCCTAAAGATTATTGTCGCCGGCGCTGGCATCAGCGGTCTTTGCACTGCTGTTGCCCTGCAGCAAGCTGGCCATTCTGTGAAGGTAGGATGAGATGCCCAATCTCCAAACGTGATATAGCGTCAGTGAGAAGTCCTAACGGAGTACAGATTCTAGAAAAATCCGCTTTTGCCGCCGAAGTTGGTGCTGCTCTGCTCATCACTCCGAACGGGGAACGAGTATTATCTCGTTTAGGCTTCGACTTTAAGAGAGCTCGAGCTGATGATATGACATGTTTTGAGGTACTAGATGGAGTTACTCTGAAGCCTCTACATCGTGCTGAATTGAGCAACGCCCGTGAAGAGTACGGTGCACCGTTGTATACGGTTCACCGAGTGGACCTACATAACGAGCTTCTACGTCTAACCTCAACTTTAGACCTTCAACTCTCATCGAAGGTTATAGCAGCTGATGCGGAAGAGGGTTTTGTGGTCCTTGAAGATGGGACAAAACACTATGCTGACCTCATCGTTGGAGCGGACGGTCTCCACTCGGTTCTAAGAGGGGTGGTACTGGGTGATCGAGAAGCGGCCAAGTCGACCCCTTCGGGGATGAGCGCATTCCGATTCATGATCCCCACCGCTGACCTCAAAGACGATCCACACTTTCAAGAATTACAGAAAATTAAGGGACGAGGCAATAGTGTGCTGGCGGACACGACTGCCCAGACTGAACGTCATATGGTGTGGTATACTTGCCGAGAGTAAGTATTTCACCACGACGGCGCCATCGAGAACAGCATACTCAAGTTCATATAGTGGGCAGGTTCAAAATTTCGCTGGAATTCATGACAGCACCCACTCAGACGATACGGGTAAGTTGAAGAACGAGTAACATACTCACGTATAAGAGAAAATTAACTTAGCCATCCAGACCTGAAGACTCTCATGCTAGAGCAATTTGGCCATTATCACCCCTCTTTGGTCCACATCATCAAGTATGATCGTTCCTAGCTATTATTCATGCGAGATTCGAATAGCTCGCTAATACAACATCAATATCTAGAGTGGCCCCCAATGTCACCGACTGGCCTCTTTCCTTTCACGATCCTCTTCCGACTTGGCACCGGGGCAAGGTTGTCCTCGTGGGCGATGCTGCTCATCCAGTTCGTGATTCTCCTGCTTCCCATTTCATTCTTGTCTTTGTTTCAAGATACTAACACATGAGATGATGCAGATGCTCCCCTTCGGCGCGCAAGGAGCCAACCAAGCCATCGAGGACGCAGGTGCGCTAGGTGCGCTTTTTGGCCGTGGAACATCGGTGGTAGATACACCACGTCGTCTTGCCCTCTTTGAGCAAGTCCGCAGACTGCGGGCATCGAGAGTTCAGTCATTATCTCGGGTCAGGCTAGGAAAGGAGAAAGAAGTAGAGGACCGAGTTCGTCAATATGCTGATCCTCCGGGCTCTGGTAGGTTTCATTGGTTTTTCTATAGGCCCTCAACCGGGTTGAATTATTTTTTTCATATTGACCTTCCTAATAGATGTACCGACTTCATTCCTTGAACGCTTAGCGCATGATTATAAGTAAGTATAGCTGAGCAATGTTGACTTCTAGAACGCAAACTAAATCTTGCAGGGTTGACGTGTTTGAGGCATGTAAAGAGGCGCTGGCTAAGGAACAACTGAAGGATTGACGCGACTTACGTAATAGCATCACGTCCATTAGGGGTAATCTTTAATAAGAATTGGAATTCGCAGCGCCACGTTTTACCAACCCAATTGTAAGCGCAAAGAAGAAACTCATTTTCCTTAGTCCTGATGGCTTGTGAGCATTAAGCTATAGCTACCCCTAGGTACCTACGTTATGTGTGTGAGATTCCAAACAAAATAATCGCCGAGAGAGTCTAGGTTACACTGTATATTTCGTTTAAGTCTTTGAAAGAATTTTAGCGTTGCACCAAAACCAGGGGTGAGATGATGTAATCTAAGCTCAAGGGCCCCTAAATTCATCCCGCGTATTATTCCCTAATACCTAACAATTGAAAGTCCTACATAGGTAGACATCTCAGCCCGGCTCCCAAACGAGCAAAAGCTCAGGTTGTTGACGGTTCACAAAGGAGATGCCTCCCGGATTACCTATTGGCGCTAGTGGTTCCGGTTCCGCCCCGGGTTAGTTCTCGCGGAGGAAAACTTAGCGGGCCGGTCCGTGCGATCTGTCATGGATCAGTGGTATAATATTTGAGAGGTGCCTCAGGTACGGCTAGAGGTACATAGGTAGGTAGGAGGTAGTTAGGTAATACATTTTTCTCAGTAATACGTTTCTCATGGAGACTGAGCATTGCACATGTAAATATTTTCTCTCCTTTTCACTTGCATGGTTATGAATCCATTGTCAGCGTAATCTGGCGGTATCTTAGCTTGTGTAAAGAATCCCGCCTCCATATCGGTGTACTTGGCTTATTCCTTCTGCGAGGTGCAGGAGGAGCGCGGTACGGAGTTTCTAGATTCTAAAGTAGGACTACCGAAACGTATCTACCGGATAGAAGGTAACGTTTATGTATCTTGGCATTCCCGCTGCGGTAGGGATTGTGCGCAGGGTTTCTGCACTGGCATCCTATCTAGGATGGGCCTGGTGCATATGCATGCAAAGACCCTTGTGTCCGCCTAGCATAGGCGCAAGGTGAACCGGTACAGATAAATTCTCAGACCACTTCGAATTGTCAGGATTCGCCTTATTTTATTATGTTGGTTGACATCAATGCAATGTCACTGGATCTGCATCTGTTCAACATTCGCTTCTAAATGTTTCACTCTTGGGGTATAGAGCTTCCCTTGGTCACGCTTACCATACCCACGTTGCCTATCTAAGACTTCATGACATGTAAGTTAGCTCTGGTTCTGTAGGCGTTTACAGGATGTCGGTCAGATCACGATTCTGCATATCAACAGAGGCATGTAATATGAACGAGGCGAGTTGTACGTGAGATATGGACGATCGGTAGTCCGACTCTAACGCGGGAACTAAACTAGATACTACCTTACCCTAGCCTCTTATTGATCAGCAAGTGCGATGATTATGCTATGATCATAAGCCAGGATTATAACGTGTCAGATACTGCGCCTCACATATGCACGGTAAGTTCTCGCAAACTTCCACATACGGAGTGTACAGACAAAAAGCGTACCCAAGAAAGCTCCCCTGGTCTAGCGCGGGCATTGTTGATAGGGAAATCTCACTAGCCTCATTACTAACAAGTTTATAAGACTTCATCCAAAGAGGGAGTGATGATACCACCCGAGATATGTTCCTTGAGCTTATTTCAACACCTGAAGAATAATGGCCGAAAATCCGAGGGCCTTCGGTCAACGAAGTGGACAACCAGTGCTGACTGATTAGACATCTAAACCAAATTGGTAAGTTCGCATCGTCTCTTGGAGCCTTGATCGTTTTAGAGACGCGGGATGCGATGCTATCACACATAATTATACGGATAAGAGAATTGTCTAGCCTTGTCTATCTTCGCCGCTCCTTAACTTCCCGAGTAAGCGAATGCAAGTTACCCAGGGGTGTGTTTCTCTTTGCAAAAGGATGAGATACAGTACGAAGATCAAATTAGTTGGTCTCTACCTATCTTTATAACTGCTATCCCTCTTCTATGAATGATCTTCAAATGTCTAGCAACGACTTTTAACATACCGCCCTCATGAATCAACTTCATGGCAAACGAATGAGCAACTATATCAATAATAATACATTTTCCATTCACATTTCTGTCTTCTCTAGGGGGGAGTAATCCTGTATATCTTGCCTCTTTCTCTGGCGTGGTGGTGCGATCAAACTTTGACCTCTTCCAAGATGCATGCAACCATCACAAAGCGAGCAGACAACATCCTACTGTTGTTCGGGCCACAAATCCCACGACTTGTCCCAAGTCGTTTGACAGACCTCCGAAGGACTATTCTAGAAGATCCCAACTTGGAGTTCCTCGTCCAGATCGTAAAGGCACTGCCCTCTTTATGGACCACTACGATCCAACCCAGCTGCCCTAGGCTAAGGTCTCTCACGAATGCCAAGCAACAACTACAACAACTTGTAACATTCTTCGAGAATGAGAGCGAGGAAGCACCCCGACTGGCACCTCCTTACAATTTACTCCTTGCTCCTTTGACTGTTATCGCTCAGATCGCCGAGTATGTCCGCTTGGGCTACCAAGGCACAGTCCAGGGGTTCTGCGTCGGCTTCTTATCTGCTGCCGCTGTGGCAAGCGCTCGGAACACGGCCGAGCTAGAGCGGTGGAGTGCCACTGCTGTTCAGCTAGCCGTTGCCATTGGCGCCGTCGTCGACTTCGACGAACAGGAGATGTCACCCGCATACAGCTCTACATGGTCGGTCCGCTGGACATCGGCACAGGAAAAGGAGCATTTTGAAAAGACGCTGACGTCTTTCCCTGAGGTAACCTACCTTGATTTTCATCTTATGCCCACCTGCCTACCTACCTAAACCTTTATCTAGTTGTCACCTATCGCTGACATGATTTTTAGGCCTATATCTCGTGTGTAACCGACATAGATAGAGTTACGATCACAATACCAGAGAGTCACTTTGTAAGCTTCGCAGGACAATTAGCGGACGGTGGCCTCTCCGCTCAACCTGTCGGCCTATGCGGCCGATATCACACAACTAGGCCAGATAGACAAGAGCTGGTGCAGCAGTTGAAGTCATTGTGTTCACACAATGAAAATTTCCAATTCGCCCCGGTCGAGCAGCTGACTCTGCCCCTGCGATCGACCTCTGACACTGAAGTCATCACAAGTGGGACACTTCACGATGTCGCTTTGAATTGCATCTTGGTAGATGTATGTAGATGGTATGACACAGTGCAGGCAGCCCTGGACGCATGGGATGGCCAGCCAGTGAATGTGATTCCTGTCGGTAACAGCTCCGGAGCCATTCCTCGGTCCCTCAAATCAACCATCACTCCCGACGAATATCTTGCTCCATCTTCCCAGTCATCTAGCCCACCTTATAGCACAACGCTCAATAGTAGTTTGACTACTGGGCAGACGACGCCATACAGTACCGTTCCCAACGGCGCCGCGGGAACCACGCAGCCTATTGCCGTCATTGGTATGGCGTGTCGATATGCCCAAGCCGATTCTCTCGAAGAGTTCTGGTCCTTGATCAACTCAGGCAAAAATGCGACTACGCCCGTGCCAGAGGGTCGTTTTAAATCGGAGGAACTGTGGCGCACACCAAAGGGTCCATTCTTTGGTAACTTCATACAAGATGCCGACGCGTTCGACCATCGTTTCTTCGGCATGTCCGCACGCGAAGCCGCTTCCATGGATCCGCAGCAAAGACTCCTACTTCAGGTTTCGTACGAGGCCATGGAGTCAGCCGGCTACGCCGATGGGACGGAGATGCCAAATCGTCCCGTGGGGTGCTATGTTGGCGCTGGGTACGTAGAATATGAGGATAACGTAGCCTCGGAGCACGCAACAGCCTTTTCAGCGACCGGAACAATCCGTGCCTTTATTAGCGGTAGGGTCAGTCATCACTTCGGTTGGACTGGGCCGTCGGTCGTATTCGATACTGCATGTTCATCATCAGCAGTCGCCATCCACCATGCTTGCAAGGCCCTCCAGACAAACGACTGCTCTGTCGCTATCGCTGGAGGTGTCAGCGTGATCACAAGCCCAACGTTTTACCAGAATCTGGCTGCTGCCTCTTTTCTTAGCCCCACTGGTGCTTCGAAGGCCTTCGATGCTTCGGCGAACGGATACTGCCGCGGCGAAGGTGCTGGCATGCTGGTCCTAAAGCCACTTGCCCAGGCCATAGCCGACAACGATCGCATCCTTGGAACTATCGCGGGATCGGCTGTCAACCAAAACTCGAGTTGTAGCCCAATCACAGTGCCAGATTCTAATTCGCAAAGCGACTTGTATCTCCAGGCTCTCTCAGGCGGTGGAGTGTCGCCTTCAGATGTCACCTATGTAGAGGCTCATGGAACCGGTAAGTTATAAATCTCCAAACCGATTGGTTCCTACGATACCCGACCGTTCATTCATGCTGTACTTTACTGGCGTTGATAAAAATGCTAACATAAGAGATATCTAGGTACACCCGTAGGTGATCCCATCGAATGTGCCAGCATCCGCACCGCATTCGGTGGTCCTCATCGGACTCAAGAGCTAGTGATAGGCTCAGTCAAGGACGTAATCGGACATACTGAGGCCGCTTCGGGGGTAGCCGGAGTTATCAAGACACTTCTCATGATGCAGCACGGCTCGATTCCCAAACAGCCCAATTTCACTCGGCTTAACCCGAAGATTCCTGCCTTGGAGCCAGATAAACTGGCAATTGCCGACAGAGTTCGCCCGTGGCAAACTAGTTCGAGGCGCGCCGCTCTCGTTAACAATTACGGTGCAGCAGGAAGTAACGCCGCGATTGTACTCCGAGAATACTGTCCCGGGTTGACGGCGCAGGATATTGCCAGTGCTTTACCTGAGAATACTAAGGTCGAGTACCCGATTTTCCTATCCGCTAAGACACCGGAAAGCCTGCGGGCTTATGGTACCGCCTTGAAGAAATTATTGGACCGAAACGCTTCGATCACGTTGAGTGACGTGGCGTACAACCTAGGACGGAAGCAAAACAAGACGCTCGAATACACGTCAACATGGACTACCTCAAGTCTCTCTTCTCTTAAGCAAGAATTGGATGCGGTAGCATCTGGTACGAAGCCTATCTCGCAGCGGAAAGTTGACAAGAAGAAGGCGCCTACCACACAGTGGCCTACACCAGTAGTACTCTGCTTCGGGGGTCAGACCGGTCGCAGCATTTATCTCTCGCGGAATCTCGTCCAAAGTTCGTCCCTACTACGGGATCACCTCGAAAGCTGTGACAAAGCCAGCGCTTCGCTAGGGCTGCCGTCATTCTTCCCGCGCATATTCGATCCAAGCCCCGTAGATGACCTAGTCTTGCTGCATGCCATGTTATTCTCGGTACAGTATGCAAGCGCCCGAGCCTGGATTGACGCCGGGCTACAAGTAAGTGCCTTAATAGGTCATAGTTTTGGTCAACTGACAGCTTTGGCTGTGTCTGGGAGTCTTGACCTGGCCGATGGCCTTCGTCTGGTCACGGGCCGAGCTCGTCTCATGGAGAAGCTCTGGGGTGCTGACCCAGGTGTCATGCTGGCGATTGAGGGCGACAAGCAGCGCCTCGATACTATCCTTCAGACTGTCGCCGAAACAGGTACCGTCGATGTGGCATGCTACAACGGCCCTCGCAATATTGTCCTCGCCGGGGAAGAGGCGGCAATCGATTCTGTTGAACAGATCTGCAAGGTCTCGTCAGGTCTAAAGACGGTTAAACTGGCTAACAGTCATGCGTACCACTCCCGCCTTGCCGATCCCATCTTGCCCGGACTGAGGGACTTGGCAGGAACCCTCGCTTGGCGAAAGCCGACAATTCCGGTTGAGACGTGCTCTCGCGGCCACAGTTGGACTAGAATCGACCCGCACAAGATTGCAGAACACACACGTGAAGCCGTGTATTTTGGCGCGGCGATAGAGAGAATTGCTAGTAGGCATCCGTCAGCCGTTTGGCTTGAAGCCGGATCCGTGTCTCCCATCACTGGTATGGTGCGCCGCGCCTTGCCGGCCGGGCGTGACGACATCCTATTATCAATGGATCTAGGTAAAGGTAACCCCTGGACCAGTCTTGCTAAGGCTTCGTCAGGCCTGTGGGGGGCCGGTTCTACTGCCGACTTCTGGGCCTTCCACGGCTCAGACGCATATCGATACAGGTGTTTGGATCTGCCTCCTTATCAATTCGCCAAGACAAGACATTGGATTCAATACCAGCCCCATCGACCACAATCCGCGGTCGAGGCACCAGCGCCCATACCAGCGGGCCTACCAGAGTTGTTGCGACGGCTAGGAGACGAGGATGGGGAAATTTCCTTTGCTATTGATCCCTCCCATGAGATCTTTGAACTAAGCGTCAAAGGTCACGCGGTGGTCGGTCAGAGCTTATGTCCAGCAGGGCTATACTTCGAGTTAGCCATCCGCGCAGCACAATCACTTCAGGATACCGTCAAGGGCAGCTCAAAAGTGCCGCACATCGAAAATATGCGCATCCTGTCGCCTTTAGGACTAAAGCTTCTTAATGGAGCTCTCCGTATTAGCCTTAAGAGAGCGGATAGCTCGAAATGGGCTTTCACGTTCTTTTCATGCCCTACCGATACCGGTGTCAGACCAGTACCGTCGCAGCGCACCAACCACGCTCAAGGCATCGTAACCCTACTCGACGCCGATGCGGCGACCTCACGCTTTAATTTCGTCAAACGTCTGCTAGGAAGATCGCGGTACGACCAAATTGCTTCAAACCCCAATGCAAGCCGTCTAGCCGGGGATGTGCTCTACAAGATATTTGCTCGGGTCGTTAACTACGGCCCGTACTATAAAGGGGTCCGCAACACTGTGGCATACGACGGAGAAGTCGTAGGCGACGTGGTAATGCCGCGAAATAAAGAAGCAGAAATTCTCGGCTCCAGCGTTTCCGACCCCTTGGCTATTGATAATTTCCTGCAAGTTGCGGGCATCCACGTGAACTGCTTGCTAGAAGGTAGCGATGACGAAGTTTCGGTGTGCAACGCCATCGGAGAGGTGCTCTGGAGCGACTCGTACTTGCAAGAACATGGCCAAGGAAAGCTGTCAGAGTCTCCGAACGCGCGGACGTGGAAGATCTATTCGAACATGGAACGGAAGGGCAAGAACACGCTGGTGAACGATGTATTCGTCCTGGATCCTACGACGGGGGCGGTCGTCGTAGCCATGTTGGGTGCGGAGTTCACGACTGTCCCTCTAGCATCCCTACGGAGAGTCCTGTCCAAGGTTAATGAGAACTCAAACACTCCTGTATCAACCAAGACGTCTCCCGTCCCGCCGACTACGAATGCCGTCTTCACAAACGAGGAGCCAACACAACCTCCAAAGGATCTTTCCGTTGGAAAGATCCTTCATAATAATGGTGCGTCCGCGGCTCTCCCACCGCCGCCTGAAACTGTCCCGGCTGCTACTTCTTCCGCAGCATCCGAGGTGAACATATCCGTCCGAACGATGTTAGCCGACATCTTTGGGATGACTGTCGATGAAGTGCAACTCGATTCGGACCTAGCAGACCTCGGCGTCGATTCTTTAATGATCACTGAAATTTCCGGCGAAATCCAAAAGAAATTTGGTGTGACTTTATCAATCGACGATCTACAGGACCTAACCGATGTACGGTCTTTAACGAAGCTTCTGGGAGGCGGTTCAGAGACTCCGGCGGCAGCCCCCGGTGCTGTCGCTTCTACCGCAGCGCCAGCTCAGAATAGCTCGGCAGACACAAATGGAATCGCCAATGGACACCACGAGCAAGAAGATGCTGAGGATGATGGAGGTATTGCGGCCGTCAGCAGCGACTGGCTTTCCGCGAACCGCAGCTCATTCGACACGGACATTCAAAAATACGGATTCGGGAACTTTCGTGAAACCGTCTATCCCCTCCAATCCGAGCTCGTAATCGCATATACCGTCGAGGCATTAGCCGCGCTAGGCTGCGATCTCCGAATCCTGCGCGCTGGAGAGCGTCTTCCGGCTCCCGTATATGATCACAAACATGACAAGCTCATGGCCCAGATGTATAAAATCCTAGAAAACGGAGGATTGATTGCGGGGTCTGGCACCGAAGCCACGCGAACGGACCGCCCTGCGCCCCAGGCGTCAGCCCAGGAGCTGCACGACGCCATCGTGCGGAAATTTCCGCACCACGCTGGTGAACACAATCTCTTGCGCACGACAGGCGCTCGCCTGGCCGACTGCCTTACGGGTCGGGCAGACCCCTTGGCCTTGATGTTCGGAAGTGCTGAGGCACGACAGTTGACAGAGGATGTATATACCAACGGCCCCATGTTCCGAGCCGCGACATCGTATCTTTCGCGCTTCTTAGTAGACGTATGTGAACGCTTCCAGAGCAAACGGGAAATCCGGATCCTAGAGCTAGGTGCCGGCACCGGCGGAACAACCAAGCACCTAGTCGAGCAACTCGAGAAGAGTGCCGCAGGTAGGAAGATCAGCTACACCTTCTCCGATGTCTCGAAGTCGCTCGTGGCTGCGGCCAAGAGGAAATTCGCCCGTTACTCGTTCATGGAGTACGCCATCGTGGATATCGAGAAAGACCCAGGCGCAGATGTTCGAGGGAAATACGATATAATCATATCGACTAACTGTATCCACGCAACCCCGAATCTTGTCCGATCGTGCACCAACATTGGGAAAATGCTGCGTAAGGACGGACAAGTCTGCCTGGTAGAGCATACCCAAAATCTCTATTGGTTCGACCTCGTCTGGGGGTTAGTAGAAGGGTGGTGGCTCTTTGATGACGGTCGCACACATGCCCTCGCTTCCGAATTACGGTGGAAGAAAGACTTAGAGGCATCCGGATTCCAATGGGTCGACTGGTCCGACGGTGCTAGCGACGAGGCCAAGATTCTGCGCATTATCGTGGCCTCCCCAGCGCCGCAGGATTCGGCGCCGCCCATCAATACCCCGAACCAAGAATTAGCATTACCTCTCCAGACTGAGGAGACCGTAGTATTCAAGCAGATCGGTTCCTTGCCATTGCACGCTGATTTATTCTACCCGCCAACATTGCAGATTGGTAATACAGCACGGCCCGTCGGTGAGACTCCCTTCTCGTAGCGATTCCTGCTTCTAAAGTACCTATATAACTGCCTCCTCTTAGACTGTTTCTTTACTGATGACAAAGTGGTATAGCATTGATGGTCCATGGCGGAGGTCACGTAATGCTGTCCCGCAAAGATATACGGCCGAAGCAGACACAAATCCTGATTGATGCCGGCTTCCTACCCGTCAGCATCGATTACCGTCTCTGCCCTGAAATCAACCTCCTAGAAGGCCCCATGACAGACGTTCGCGACGCCCTGAGCTGGGCGCGCAACACACTGCCCTCCATAAACCGAAAGCGCTCCGACGTGCACATTGATGGTAGCCGTGTGGTCGCCGTCGGCTGGTCGACAGGAGGCACTCTAGCCCTTAGCTTAGGCTTCACAGCACCCTCAGCAGGCCTGCAACCGCCGCAAGCCATCTTAGCCTTCTACTGCCCAACCGACTACGAAGACGAATGCTGGTTGCGAGAAAACAAACCCTATGGCGACGCATCCATGACAGCAGATGCATATAACCTATTAGAAGGCGTGGCCGATTCACCCATAACGGCGTACAACCCGCCGAGCGGGACACGAGCGGCCGGCGGGTGGATGGCCAAGAACGACGCGCGCTCACGCATCGTCCTGCACATGAACTGGCACGGCCAGACCGTCCCCATTCTAGTCAATGGCCTCAAAAAATCAGCACAGAACGGCGTACAAACCGGACCGCCTAAGCTCCCGCAGCCCACGCCGGAGCAGGTCCAGGCCATCAGCCCGCTCGCCCAGATCCGCAAGGGGAATTACCGCACTTCGACGTTCCTAGTGCACCCCTACGACGACGACCTGATCCCGTGGCAGCAAGCGCAGCGCACGGCGGATGAGCTGCGCCGTAGCGGCGTCGAGGCGGAATTGCGACTTATTGGGAACGCGGCGCATTTGTTCGATATGTATAAGAGCCATGAGGGGAATCCGGAGGCGGTGAAGGCTATTAGTGACGGATACGCTTTCTTATCTAAGCACATATAGTGATTGATATATGAGTGGATAGAGGTTTCGATAGATGTATGATGATAGAACAGGAGGAATACAAGTAGTCAGACAGCATAGCCCGTGCTGCCCGACTAGGTTATTGGGTTTAAAGGCCGGCGTTGTGTAGTGATCACGAACTTTGGAATAGAAACTACTATGGATTTCGTCTTTCGAATGCAGTATGTGCCATATCGATCTTCATCGTGAAAGACATTAAGAAACTATGGAGTAGGAAAGGGAAAATGTGAGGATCATGTTAAGGAGGGGGAGGGGAATTGCCAAATCGGGTATTACGCTAGCGGTGTTGGCAACGTCGATTGGTTGGGCACATCGACCCCTAAAGGTAGGTACCTAGACACCTGTAGGCCGACATTTATAGCGCCCAATCAGGATTTAGCTGGCAACTTTTCAGCTCCAGCTCTCATAGGAGGTAGGGAGGTTACGGTGTACCACAGGGCTCACACGCTCAAATCAAAAAATTCGTCAATGCGCACACGCCCATAGAAATTAAATACACACCATACATTTAAAAAATAAAAAATCGATATTTTTAATTATAATTATATAATTTATTATTAACGTTAAAATTTAAAAATTTTATTATTTTATATTTTAATAAATATATATTATAAAGTAAATAATTATAATTAATATTTATAAAAAATTATATAATATTTAACTTTTATTAAGTTATTATTAAACTTTATTTATTTAATAAATAATATTAATTTAAAATTTAAATTTTATATTTTTAAATATTTTTTT
>KZ112602.1:0-94456 GCA_002120305.1 Hypoxylon sp. CO27-5 | reverse complement strand
TTAAATACTATTTTACTTTATATTTAAATAATTTTATAAAAAATAATTTATTTATATATTATTTTATATTAATATATTATAATAATAATTATTTATCCTTAAAAATATTATTTAATAAATTTATTAATATATAAAGCAAAAAAGCCCATTTAAAATTATTATTATATTTTAAAAAATCTCATAATAAAATAATATATATATTTAATATATATAAATATTCATTATTAATTAATAATATTATTATAAAGAAATTATAAAAAAGATATAAATAATATTAAAGATATAATATTATTAGCTAAAAAGTAATATATTGTTAATAAAGTTATTAAGTAATATAATAAAAATAGGACCCTTATTAATAATTATTCTCAAACTATTATAAAAATATGAAATAATTTAAATACTATAATAAGTACTTTTATTTTAGATTTTAAGATATTAATAATTAATACTATATATATTAAAGATAAATTATTAGCTTATAACTTAAGTAAATTATTGCTTAATTTTCTTAATATTAAAGCCTTTAAGAAACTAAAAAAAAAAAATAAGATTTTTTAAAAGCAATTTAATTTAATAAGCTACTTTTATATAATATTTTATTTAAAATATACCTTATTAATTTTATAAGGATTTATTAAAATATTTTATAAAGTTAAATAAGTAATAAATAATATGGTTAGGCTATATTATTTTTATAAATTTATAAATAATATATATAATTATAAATTTCTAAATATAAATAACTTTTAATTATACCTAATATTTATTTATATTAGCTAGGATAAAGCCTACGTTAAGACTAAGGCTATTAATCATATATAATAACTTTTAAATACATGGAATAAGCTTAATAAAGCTTTAAAAAATTATAAATTATTTATAACTACTAATAAAAAACTAAAATTTCATAATATTAGAATAAATTTTAAAAAGATCTTAAATATAATTATTCATCCATTATAATTAGCTATTCTAAAACTTATAATAAACCACCATATCTTCTCAACTTTTATTAATAAAAAAGGGGAGTTAATTAAATATATTTTAATAAATATATTAAGTAATAACAATATAAGAAAAACATTTTAAAATCTATTAATAGATATTATAAAAGATAAATCTATTATATTTAATAATTAGGAAAAAGAAAATAAAGATAAAGAAAATATATATTTAATATTAAGGCTTTTATTAGAAAATATACTACTAAATAATACTAAGGCTTAATTAAACTAAATAAAGGACTAATTAAAATAATTATTACTTAAATACTTAAAAGAAAATTTATAATTTAATAATATAAAAATATCACTTTTAAATTTAAACTATAAACTTATAAGCTTATAATATCTTTAAAACCTTATTAAATTTTAAAATAATTATAAAATATAACATAAATTATTAATATAGCTAGCTTTATTTTATACTATATAATTAATTATTTATTTAATTTATATATATAAAAGTTATATATATATATATATATATATATAATAATATAATAATTAAGTTAAAAGATATTATAAATAGCTAATCATTTAATATATATATATTAAATATATTATTTCATTTTACTATATATTTAATATATATAAGAAAGGATATATATATATATATTAAAATTATACTATAAAAAGGATTAATTTAAAGATTAAGTATAAAATAAAATATTTATTTTATTATATATTCCCTTTCCTTTAAAGTTTTCACGCTTAAAAGCTAATATATTAAAATAAAATTTATATTATTAAAATTGCCTTAAATAGCTCTTTCAAAGAATATATAATTTGATTAAATATATTTTATATTATTAAAGTTATTCACAATTTTATAAAGCTTTATTAAAAAAATATAAAATATTATATAATTAGTAATAATTTATTTACCACTTTTCACATTTAAAAAACTCCTTATTATAATAATTTACTAATATAATTTACACTTTTAAGTTTTAACTAATAAAATTATTTATAATAAATACACAAACCGATATATAATTAATGGTTTACTTTTTTATTTAAGCGATTTTTTTACCTAATTAAAAAGCCATTCCTTATAAAATTCTAACATAATAACCCTTTGTAAACTTAAGGCATATAAATAAAAATGGTTTTATATAATTTAAAGCATTATAATCTTTATCATTTATTTATATATTACTAAGGATAATATAGTATATAATATAAACTATATTATATAAAAGTATATTATTATTAAAAGCTTAAAAAATAATTAGTAAAACTAATAGGATATAATTAAAATGGTAAATTTTAATTAATAATTAAAGCTTAATCTTTTAAAAATTATTAAAAAGTTAAGTATAATAAAAAACATTTTTAAGCTTTATTTTTATAATAAACTTAATAATAATATTATTTAAAAATAAGCTTTAATAATAATAATAATATTTAATTTATTTAAAGATAACAATATTATAAAATGTAATAAAATATTTTAAATAGGAATTATATTTATAAGGTTAAATCTTAAATTAAATTATTAATATTCCTATTAATAAATTATAATTTTATTATTATATTAAACTTTAAAATAAATTATAAATATTCTTAATAATAAGTTATTTATTATAAAATATTTAATTAATTATAATAAATATTATATAATTAAAATATATTATTAAATATATTAATTACTTTTAGTTTAACTTATTTTCTTTTAAAAATAAAAAAAACTTAAGGATTTTATTTCTAAAAAGGGTTACCCGGATAATAACGCTTAAAAAAAAAAAGTTTTGTTATTTTAATAATACCTTATATTATTAAATTTAAAAAGTGGTAGGTAATTACCACTAATTATATAATATTTTAAATCTTTTTCAAAGAATTATATAAGATTGTAAATAACTTAAATAATATAATATTTATTTAATTAAAACTTTTATCCTTTCAAAAAGTTAATTAAAGCAATTTTAGTAATATAAATATTATTTCAATATACTCATTTTTAATTATATAAATTAAATAAAAAAGTGGATAATAATTAAAGCCTTATATTAGTTTAATTCAATTAATTTAATTCAATATATATTATGTTAATTAAAAGCGTTATATAATATAAAGCTTTTAACTATTACCTACCTTTTCAGCTAATTTTAATATTTAAAAAAAAATATATTAAAATGAAACTTATATTGTTAAAATTGCTTTAAATAACTTTTTTAAAGGATATAAGTTTTAATTATATATACTTAATATTAGTAAAGTTATTTAAATATTTTATAAAAACCTTATATTTATATATAATTAGTAATAATAGCTTACCACTTTTTATATTTAATAATATAGGGTATTATTAAAATTTAATACTATAAAACTTAAAAAAAAAATACTTTATTTATTAAATTTATTAAAATCTTTAAAAATATTATTACTTTTTTAACTTTTAAATCTTAATAATAAAAAACATACTTATATATTATCTTTAAACTTAAAAGATTAAAGATATAAAATTACTTTTAATTTGTTATTATAAATACTTATTATTTTATTTTATATTAGTTATAATGTTATAACTAAATATATATTTTCTTTTTATCTTTATTAAAACTAACTTATAGTAAAAAAATATTATATAAATATTTATAAGTTAATCTTTTAATATAAACTTTTACTTATAAAAATTTAATTATTAGCGAGTATTATATTTATAAGTTTTAATGTTATTTTTATTAAATAAATTAATAAATTTAATTGATATTTTATAAGCTTTTTACTTTTTAATAATTGTGTTATAAAATAGGATGTGATTAATAATAAATAATAAAAGAAATAAGCTACCTATTATTTTAAAATAATTACTATTAGTAAGCTTAGAAAAAATGTTAGTAAATAAAAAGGCTTTTAATGCTTTGCCTTAGCTAATTAAATTTACTTATATATTTAACCTTATAGCGTTTTTTACTAATGTATTATACCTTTTTTTTAGTATAATAAGCTTAATACTTACTTTAATAAGGGTTTAATTTATAACTATAAGCAATTTAATAAGGCTTAAGCTATTATTAAAAGCATTAAATTCTTTTATTTAAAGAGTTAATAATTAAGTATAATTAAGCTATAATATATTTTTTATATTAATATTAACTTAATTTTTTCGTAAAGTGATTAACTTTTTTTATTTATAATTTTTCTTTTCTTATTTAAAAAAATTCTTTTCTTATATAGAAAAATATTCCTTTAATAATATTAATAAAAATATAAAATCGAAAATATTACTTTTATTAAAATTTATAAAATTAAATGTTTAAAAAGATATAAAAAGATTAATAAATAAAGAATTTTTAGAAAGTAATATTAATAATGGTTTAAATATTAAATGGGATAAAAGAAAAAATGAAGAAATAATATTATACTTATTATTATAACTTACTTTTAAAACAAAGTAAGATTTTAAAATATTTTTTAAACTTATAATAAAATAATAAAGCTATTATTTAATAAAGATTAATTATTATGGCTTAAAGTTAATGGTAATAGTGTTAATAAGTTAAAAATATAATGTTTAAAATGTAATTATTACTTTAACTATTACCTTAATTACTTTTCTAATATTTGTATTGCTTTTAATTATAAGATATAATTATAAAACTTAAAAAAGGTTAATTTTTCTTAAAATAAATTATTATTTAAATCTTTACTTTATTTAATTATTTCGATGGTTAATAAAAAAGGTTTAAAAAGTATGTTATATACTTAAGATATTAATTAGCTTTATAAAAAAGGAAGATTTTTTTAAAATAAATTATTATTTAAATTTTCACTTTATTTAATTATTCTAATAACTAATAAGGAACCTTTAAAAAGTATATTATATACTTAAAATATTAATTAACTTTATAAAAAGAAGCGGTTAATTTAATTCTTATTATTTTTATAATTCTTTTTAATATTAAATTATTTATATTTTATTTAAATACTTATATAATATTTATTAATATTATTTATAATACTATTATATATTATATTTAATATATTTTTTATTATTAATATAAATTTATTAGGATTAAAAAAATATAATCCTAATTTATTACTAACATATTTTCCACTTATAAATAAGATAAAAAATATAATAATAAATAAACTTAAGAATATAATTAAATTATAATAAATAATAGATAAGCTTATAAATATTATAATTAATTAATTTATATACTTTATACATTATTTTATATTAATAAGATTAGGGAAAAAAAGTATATAAAGGAATAAAGTTTAAAATATATTTTAATTATAATAACTAATAAGCTAGCTAATATATTAATTAATAAGATAATTTATAAATATTATATTTAATTAATTTATATAATTAATTTATTACTTAATACGTTTATATTTTTTCTCTTTTTATTAATTCATAATATTAATAATTAAGGAATAATAAAGTAAAAGATAGGAATTATAATAATTATGTTAATCCTTATTAAATATATAATAAAAATATTTATACGTAATATTTATAAATTAAGGATATTTCCCGGATAATATTTAAATAAAATTATACTTTAAAAAAGCCATATAAAGCTAAATAATTAATACTTAGTAATATGGTATTAAAACTAATTAAAATATAAAATACTTAAAGATAATTATAAGTATAGGTTTAATTATAATAAGAAAAAGGCTTAAAATATTTTTAACATAAACTAAGATAAATTAATATTTACGTTATTACTTTCTTAATTTAATATTACCTTATATTTAATCGCTTATTTACTTATATATTTTCCTTTAATTATATTATATAAAAGCCTTAATTATTATATATTAATTTTATAAGTTATAATGTTTTTTAATATATTTATAATAAGGATTTTAATAAGTTAATATAAGTTGTTACTATTGGATATTTTATATATAAGCTTAATTAATATAATTCCCTTAATTAAAGTAAAAAGGTTAATAATTTAAATATTTTACCCCTTTATTATATAAAATAATACTACTTATATTTTTATTAAACTTTTTTTTTAAAACCTTTTTTTTAATACTTTTTTTAATGCCTTATTTAAAGCCGATTTTAACATTTTTTTCTTAATATTATTAATTATATTTATAAAAAAAAACCTATAAAAAAGGTTAAATTGGGAAAATTAAATAAAAGGATTTAATAAAACTAATTTTTATTAAAGCTATTATTATTATTAAAGGTAAAAACTTTAACCTTACTTATTTAGCTTAAAGGCTAAGGTTAAACTTATAATATATTAAAGCTATATATATTAAATTAACGGTATAAAATATAAAAAACCTAATAATTAAAAAGGGAAATATATTTTTAAAGGTTTTTATAATAAGGAAAAGAAATGGTAATAAAAATTAAATACTTTAATTAAAGCTTTTTTCAAATAATAATTTTTAAGATAATATATTACTAATATTAATTATTATAAAGAGAAATAAGCAATGGTATAATACTTAAAAGAATAAGGGATGAAAAATTTAATGGTTATTAAGCTATGTTAAAAATTAATTAGTATTAATTTATAAATTAAATTGTACCTTTATTAAATTATAATTTATATAATTTGTTATATATGTAAATTTACTTAATATTACTTTTATTATAAAACCTTTTTGCCTTTAAAATAAAAAATTTAAATTAATTTTTAATATAATAAATATTAATAATATAACCTTTAACCTTAAAGGTTATATGTTTTAAAAGACCTTTTTTATGTATATAATTAAAGTAATTTTCTTATATTATTTTAAGATTAATTAATTGTGTTGTTTAAATTTATAGTTAACTTTAAATCGTTTATATTTACTTTTTACCGAAATTTTTATTAAGGAAATATTTTTAACCTTTTAATTTATTAATTTAATATTACTTAGTAAAATAAGGAATAGCTTAACTTAACTTAGGTTAATTCCTATTAATAATAAAAAATCCGATAATTTAATAATTAAGGTAAGATCGATTTAAGATTAATTTATAAGTTATAAAAATTAGTAAAAATCTTTAATAAAAGCCATATATTATATTATTTAAGTATTTAATTGTTAAAAGATATTATAAGATTAATTTTTAACTTAATTATTAAGTTACGTAGGTATTTAGTTAAGGTAAATTCCTAATAAATTAAAGTATTAAGTAATAAGATATTTTTAATTTTCTTATATAAGGAAATAAATATTTGCCTTATAAAAGAAAATAAGCTTTAATAAAAAAAAAGAAAACCCTTATTAAATTTATATATATTTATATATAAATTTAACTATAATTAAAATAATGGAAAAATTGGATTAAGTTTAAACTTATATTAATTAAATTATTTATTTATTAAGCTTTAATTATATTTAGAAAAAGCACTTTTTTACTTTTAGGAAATAATAATAAAAACTTATTAAAAAAAAGAAAAAGTTAAAGAATTATTAATAAACTATTATAATGTAGTAAAATAATATTAAGAATAAATAAGTTAAAAAAGTTTACTTAAACTTTATTTAAAGTAATATAAAAACATTTAATAAAGAGAAAAAGGAAGATTTAAATCTTTTCCTTAAAGATTTTAACTAAAAATAAATTTAAAATATATATAATTAGCTTTTAATAGATTTAATATATTAAGAAATTAATTTTAATGTGGTTTTAAACTATATAATTATTAAGCCTATATTTAATTTATATTAATAATTATTTTAAATAATTATCCACTTATTTAAGATTATTATTTCTTTATTTAAAAAATATAATATTAATGTATTAAAGATATAAAATCATTTAAACATACTAATTTATTCTAATATTTAATTTAATAAAATTATATACTTTATTAAAGCCAATTTAAAATCTTACCCGTGGGAAATAAAAAGTATAAATAATAAAGTTAAAAAAAAAGGAATTTTAAAAGCTTATTATAAATATAATATTTAAAATAAGTATTTAAATTATTTATAAATTACCATCTTATTAACTAATTATTATTATATAATTAATTTTATTTTAAATAATAAAGAAGTTTTAAAATAAATACTTTTTAACTATTATTATAAATATAAATCTTAGAATATTATCCTTAAATTAATTTTAAATTAATTTAAAAAAGATAATAAATAAAATTTATACTAATATTAATAAGAGATTTAAGAATTAATATTAAACATATTATTAATAATATGTTTATATTAAGATTTATTATTATAAATATATAAATTTAAAGATATTTATAAGTTATAATGAAATCTTGTTTAAATATAATCTTAAATATAATTGGGTAAATATTATTAAACTTAATTTATTATATTAAAAGTACTTTTAAAATAAAAAAAAATCATTAATAAATAAATTATAAAATAAAATACTTATATAATAAAACCCTTAAATTTAATTCTATTTAAGATAAAATCTTATCTAACTATAAGCTATTCCATTTAGTTTTTTACTTTTATTAAAAATCTCTTTAATTTTTTTATATTTTAAGTTATTATAAAAATACTTACAAATAAAAAGTACTATATATTTTTAAACGTAATAAAATAAGTTAAAATTAAATTAAATATATTTAACTATTTAAATACCTTTAACGGTTTTAATATATTTATATAAATACTTTTTATTAAATATTTATTAAACTATAATATAAAGCCTTATTATTTTGCTATACTTATTAAAAATAACATTAATTATATTAATCTTATTTTTCTTTAGTTATTATATATTAACAAACTATTAAACCCATTTTAATTAAATCTTTATTTATTTATAAGATATATTATAACTAAGCTTTTAAACTATAATTATAATTATATATAAAAAGTTAAAAAAGTATTTTATAAATCTTATAATATTTATTATAATATATATATTTTATATAATTTTAAAATATTCTCATTTATAATTCTTATTATTTATAAATTATATATATATTACTTATTATTATTAATGAAATTATCTATTAATATTAAATAAAAACTTATAAAAATACTTAAAGATTATAAGCTATTAAAACTTATAATAAGTAGGAATTTTATATTAATTAAATAAAAATAATATTAAACTTAATTTTAATTTATTTTTAAATAAAATTAAATTATTATTAATTATGTTAAAAATTTGATATAAATAAGCTTTAAGGGATTTATTAAATATTTAATATAAAGTATATTATAAATGTTATTATTTAAAAAAAAAGGCTTTTATAATATCTTATAAGGATTACTTTTATTAAAATTTAATAAAAATTTAAACTAAACTTAAAATAGCTTAAAAATAAGCATTAAATTTAAAAGATATTTTATTTAAAGGTAAAGAAAAATATTAATAAATATTTTATTATTTATATAACAAAGAAATAAGCAGAAATATTTTAGGATTATACTTATATTTAAATAGATTTATCTTTTAAAATAATTTATAAAAAGACTAATTTATATTTAATTATTAATTAAAATAAAAGAATATATGATATAATCTTAGGTTAATTACCTTTTATTTATAAACATTAATATTAATTATTTATAAAAATTAAAATCTTTATATATATATTTCTTAATTAGGAAATAATAGATTTATATTATTAATTATTTAATTATATATTTCATTAGTTTAAAGTTATATTTAAAATCTTAATATATTTTAAATATATATATAAAATATATTAAAAATAAGTTAATATTTTTATTTATATTATTACTTTAAATATATATAAAAAATAAATATATAAGTTAAGATGTTATTTAATAAATAAATATATAATAATAGCTTTAAATTATTTTAAAACTAATTATTAATTAATCTTAAACTTAAATAATTTTAAATCATAAAAAAACCACTTATAATATATTATAATATTTTATAAGGTTTATTTATAATATAAATTTTAAAGTAAGTTCCCTAATTATAATTTAAGTAGATTTTTAAATTAAATTTTCAACTTATTATTATAAGCTTATTTAGTTAAAATAGTTAATGTAATGGTTAAGCTTTACTTAAGTAAATAAATTATTTTTATATTAATTTTAATTTAATTATTAAATAAATAAAGCTAATATTTTATAAATACCATTAATTAATAAATAAATAAATTATTAGATTAATTTTAAAAAGACTTATATTAAGCTTACTTTAAAATCAATCCTATAAATTAATTAAATACTTTAAAATATATTAATATTAATAAAAATAAATATTTTATAATTAATAATTTTATTAGATAATTTATTTCACTATTAATAACTATAAAGCTATAAATTTTATATTAAACTAATTATAAGATAATTTTTAACTAATCATTACCTAATTTTTATAAGTTTATTAATAATTATAAAAAATAATTAACATTATTTAAAGAGCTTAAAATTTATTATAAATAAAAAAATATATTTATAAAGGTATATTTTATATATAAAATAAAAGAATAAAATAAATTAAAATTACCTTATATTTATATTATAATTAAAATAATATCATATTTAAATAAATATTAATTTAATATTTTATTAATTAAAAATTACCATAAGTAAATAAATAAGAAAAAGTAAAATCTATTATTTTTTTTAATCCCTTAAACCTTTTTAATAATATTAACATTATTTTAAAACTAATTAAATTAAGTTTAAAATTATTATTAGAAATTAATGATTTATTATAATAAATTAATAATAAAAACTTATTTTATAAGAGTAAATATATTATACCAATTAAAAATAAGCTTAATATACTTTTAAATTAATAAATAAATATTTATTAATAATTTAACTTTAATAAATTATAAGAGAATAATAATTTAAATTTAATTTAAGATTAACTTATAAGGATAAACTTATTTAAACTTTAACTTTTATAATCCTTATATTTTATAATTTAAAACATTTAAAAGAAATATTTTAAATATAATTTACAATTATTTATATAAAATATAAAAATTAAAATGCCTTTATTAAATAAACTTTTATAAATATTATAAGATAATTTTAAAAAAAAATAATTTTAATATATTTTAAAATTATATTATATTTAAATTAATATAAATAAAGCTATTTAAATAAAAGGATTTTTAAAGCTTAACTTATAAAAAAGAAAAAAAGAATAATAAAATTATATAAAAAAATAGTTAAAAAATAAGCTTAAATTTATTAAAAAAAAAGCTTATATATTAAATAAAAAAAAGATAATATTATTTAAAAAATTAAATATAAATAATTAATTATATATTAGATTTAAAATAATTTTAACTTATTTAAATAACCTTTATATAATTTCCATATAATTTTCATATAATATTTATAATATAATTTATTACTTATATTTAATATTAAATATATAATTACTTTTAAAAAAGTAAATATTTTTTTAACTTTTTTATTTTTATATATATATTTAATTAAATTAACTTTAATTTAAATATAATTTTAAAATAATTTTAAACTTTATTTAGTTTTATTTATATTAAGATATATAAATAATTACCATTATTTTTAATATTATAGTTTTTTATAATTAATTAAATATTAATAAGTTAATAGCTTAAGTATAATTAAATTAATATTATATTAAATTTATTTTTAAAAAAAATTTTATATATTATCTCATTTTTTATTATAAATAAAGTTAAGCTTTATATAATAAGAATATTTTTAACTTATTTTATTATTAATTATTGTTAATATTATATAAAACTTATTTTAGATATTAATTTAAAATTTTACCTTTTAAATATATCTTTTTTATTAAATATAATTTAAAATTAATTTTTAATTAAATTTAAATAATATTAATTTAAGTTATTAATTTATTATATATATATTTAATTACTTATATTTTCTTTTTTTAAATAATTAATTAAAATTAATTTAATAGTTATATTAAAATTTTCTTAGTTAATAATTTAAGTTATATTATATATATAAATATATTTTTAAATTAATTTAAAATTATATTTACTAATTTATTTAATTACTTTATTATTATTAATATTAATTTAATATATGACTAAATATTTTAAAATATTAATATGATTTATTTTAATAAAACTTTTTTAAAAACTTATATTAATTATTTTTAGCTTTAGTGGTATTTATATTATATTTATAATAATTAAAGTAAGTATAATTTAAAACTATTTTAAAATTAAATTAAAAATGATTTTCTTTTTTTTTTTTAGTTTTTTCTTATTAAAATTATAAACTAATTAATTATATAAAAATGGTTATGGTTAATATATAAGTATATTTATTTAAGTAATAACCCTTTTATTATAAGTATATATTAACTTTTCTTTTCTAATATTATATATTAGTTTATTATATTTAGTAAATAGTATTAATTTTATTTTAATTATAAGTTTAAGTTTAATCCTTTTAAATTTATTTTTAATTATATTAATTATAAATTAAAAACCTAATTTTTTTATCCTTTATTTATTTTACTTAAAAATATAAGGTTATAATATATATTCTTTTATAAAGCTTATATTAAAAGTATATTTATATTAATTTTTATAGCTAATATAATAATAAGTTTTATAATTATTTTAATTGGCATTTCCTTTGATTTATTAAATATATTTTATTTTATTATATTATTAATTTTATATTTAAGTAATTATATTTTATAAAGCTATTTTATATTTTTATTTTAATTATTATTATTAAACTTTAAATATTTTTAAATCTTAATATATTAACCCTTTAATAATAATAAAAAATTATTAATAAATTAAATAAAATTAGTTATAAAATTAAGCTAAAATAAAGCTTTTTTTAAACTTTAATCTTTTAATTAAGTTATAAATTTAATAATAAAAAAAGTTATAAAGATTTTATAAAAGATTAATTTTAAACCATTTTTTATTTAAATTTAAATATAAAATAATAAATTATATTAAGCTTTATTTAATTAGATAATAATATTAATAATTTATAAATGAATTATATATATTTTTAATTTAAAGTAATTTTTTTATAAAGAACTTATAAATTTTATATTTTTATATAAAAGCTTTTATAATATTTTATAAAGTTAGTAAAAAATTATTTTTATTAAATCCTTATATAATATTAATTAATATTATAATTAAAAAGTTTAAATTAAAAATAAAAATAAGAAAAATTATAAAAATATAAATAATAAATTATTATTAAAAGTATTTTAAAATTATATTAAAATTAAACTTTAATAAGTTTATAATTTTATTTCTTTTATTAATTATAATTTCCTTAAAAAGTTAAGATATAAATATTTTAATTTAATTTTAAATATAATTTAATTTTAATATAATTATAAGTAATAAATGGCTTTAAAAATTAAAATCTTAAGAAAAAAAATGTTAAAAGTTATAAAATAAAACTTAATATAATTTTAATATAGTTTATTAGCATTTTTCATAAGGATTATTACTAATAAATATAATATGATTTAATTAAAAAGCTGAAAGATTTTAAGGTATTATTATGTAATAAAGTATGGGTGTATAGATTTAGGCGTTAAGGTAATCCGACCTAATAGCCCTGTCCAAACCCGTTCGATAGTTACTAAGACGGTAGGGATCATCTATATCTCGTGTGTGCTTACGTTATCTTGGAAATGTTCATGGATCCTTGATATGACTTCTTATTCAGGAGTTCAATTGATGTCGAAAGAACTCCTTTTCGTAAGCACTATTGAAGGCCCTTAAGCACACCCTCTATGTCCATACTCCATTATTATGAGCCTTTAGTCACCATCCCTAACGCCGCGCTTATCCTGCGTCCAAGCTTATGCCTTTTGCCTCATTTGATATCCCTGGATTCATTAAATCGTCCTTTCCCTGGTATGCAATGCTATAATTAGGTCCAATCGATGCTCCATGACGCCTATGATACAGATGGCCTTTGCAGCCTAGGCGGGGACGTTCCCGTCATATCGAACGACGATGCAGAAGATGAAGAGTGAGGTTTCTGACAGTACACTGTCATCCTAAACCCAGTTAGCGATCCCCACTTCAACATTCGACGTGTGTCTTACAGTGTAGAATACGAATGGATACGTGTATTCTCAATATCCTTTCGTACGTCGACCAATAATCTATCCAAGGCGTCCTTGGACCATCCTAGCCCCTGCGAGAATACACTTAGCGAGTAAATATCAATGACTTGCAACGTATTGTTCCTCTGCATAGCGCCGATTCTCTGGCTCTGTTTGCCTGGGGGCCAAGTATTCGTAGGCACTGCGTACTTCCGCTCGACAATATTCTCAAATCCCGTCTGTTCCAATTGGCGTTTATAGTCGAGGATGTAGAAGAGCGACCTGCCTAGATTCTTAACACCTATATTGGAGGTTAGTTTCTGGTGAACCACAGTGGGAGAAGATGAATCCGGGTGACCTCCCTTCAGCCATGAGTTTATTCCATTTTTGGAAGGCCGTCCCTTCGAGCGACCGGTCCGAAGACTGAGCATGGAGGATCCATTCCTGGAACTCGACCCAGCCACCGGGTGCCAGGTTATCGTAAATAGACTTAAATAATTTGCGCTGATCAGTGGGCTCTCCCAAACTCCGCACGTGAATGAAATCGAACGGGTAGTTGAACTTCCAGTCGTCATAGACATCCGCTACCTGGAAATAACAATTCGGTGCGATTAACGGCGGTGGCGGAACGGGATTTAGGTCTATCCCAAGCACTTCGCTGTCCGGATGTCGCCTGGCTGTACGCATGTTAACACTCGCGTACGGACGTAAGGCCAGGGGGTGAGGTGAGACATGCCGAATTCTACAGCCCATATCCCGGTCCCCGTGCCAACGTCGAGGACCCTTCTGGGATTTTCTACTGGACAGAGGTGGAGTTCCCCATCATGAACTTCAATGCTAATTTCATGTTGAAGGTCTGTTGTTTTTAAGCAATCAGTTTCTATCTAGACGACCCGGGGACAGAATGGTAAGTATCTTACTCATGCGCTCTTGTTCTTGCTGCACGTTCGCTAATTAGCCAAAGAACTGTTTAAGTGGATTCTGATTTATCGCACATACCTTGTCTGAAGGCAGGAAATAATCTTTTCATAATATCATGTCAGTATCTTGGTCTGCTGTGGAAGGTGATGTTCCGAGGGGGCACGTACTCCTGTTGAATGCGCGGCCAAACTTGTAAACTACCGAGCGAAAGAATCGCGACGAACTCGAACCAGTTGTCTTGGTGGAATCTCTACATTCGGTCGATGGTTCCATGGTTAGTTTAGTCCGGAAACCAAAGTTCTCCTGAATGCAGGAACACGGCTACCTATTACTTACCTTCTCCTGCTCTGACGGGGGGACAGGTTTTCCTCCGGGTCATCCTCTTCGTCCACTCGAATCCCATCAGCGCTGTCGCGCTCAGTTCGTGGCCACCCTTGCTCAGACGTAGCAGTAAACTATTGAGGTGCGACATGTCAGTTAACATGTCAGTTCAGACGTAAGGGAGTTTGCGGTGGTCCGCTGCCTCAAATATCCGAAAGAAGAAAATCAAACGTTAGCGTATACTTACTTGTAAGCTAGCAGCAAGGTTGCCCGTTGAGCTTAACGCATATTGGAAATGGCCAGGAGTATCAGTTGTGGTTTGTGTTGGTGATGGTGGTCGATCTGTTGTCGTTGATGTTGATGCTGAGGCCGGATTCGGCGGGCTAGCTGGTAGATTGTAAGGATGTTCTAGGGCGGGTAGATTAAAAACATTGGCGTATAACGGTGAGCGAGGGCTTTGCGGGGTGTGATGGTGATGGCGATTAGAGCCCGAATTAGCTCGAGCTGTCGACGGCCTCACAGCCAATAACCTATTCCGCCCTCGATCTTTTGGCGAATTCGTGACGTTGGTTGTCTCCATTCGGGTATTTCAAACAAGCTGTCAGGGAGGAGGATATATGTGTGTAGCTATGGGCCAAAGCGCTGCGCTAGGCCTCGGGCCGCTCCCGTAATTTGTACCAGTCGGCCAAAGCAACCAACACGGGTATTCACCGACTCGATTTGCGAAGAATCCTCATGTAATTACATGTATGTTGGTGATTGAAATCAACAATGGAACCAACTTGCATTAAGTAAGCTAGCACTACTTGTGATGAACAAGAACATCCTATCTAAAGGGGGAAAAGAGGGAAAAAGTGAAGACAAACGAGGAGGGGAAAGGTGACGGTGACATGTAATCCGCGTCGAAAACATGCGTGTACTAGGTAATCTGGAGATATTATTTTTTATTACACTGATCTTTTCTGTTTTCCCTTTCTTACCTGCCTATTTCTTCACTATTGGTCATTCCTACAGGTAACCCCGAATCCTATTGCTACCAAATCCCCTGTCGGTAAAAGTGGCCCGTCTGTCAGGCCCTGCTCGTTCATAGGCTAGAAGATGTGAACTAGATCATCCCTCGTATGCGAAAGTCCAATACTTCTTACTGCGTTTGGATAGGGTAGCAGCAAATGATATACTAAAGTACATACGGTATCTGCAGAGCTGAGGCACAGACAAACTGGGGAAGAAAACGATTACTTTATTTTCGCTCCACTCATCGTGATCATCATGGTTACGTGGGGGTGATCTTATTAAACACGAGAACCCTTGAAAAGCCGGTAGTGCTGATAATGTTACGGTCCGTGTCTCCTTTACCCTGCATCTTCATTCCTTGACGCTTACTCAGCCCGAATTGAGGTAAATATCGTCTAAATGTGAGGTAAATAAAAATGTCAGGAACTCCTGAAAGAATGCTGCTATCCCCGTTTGTCCAACAGGGCAGTATCATGGCCAGCGTTCGAGTTAGACAGCATCAGAAACGTCCCTAGGTCGAAATTCTTCCCGCGCGCTAACGATGCTGGCGGGAACTTCTGCTTTTTCGTTCCAGCTATCCGTCACTGATGCAGATTTGGAATCCTTTAGGTGGCGTCTTATAGCCAGGTACCTATTCTCATTAGTTCTACTACCTAGCCTCACGCAGTAGTCCCATCGAAGCTAAGGAGGGAATTCCTCTAAGATCTGAGCCCATCGACCGCATATCAGATCGAGCCATAAGAGCTTCTATTATATGTTCACGTTATAGAGGTATGGCATGCCTTGGCAGCTCGATCATCAGTATAAGCACGTGGCACCTGGGTAGTACAGAGCGGCCCGGTGGAGAAGCGCGGGTCTGTCGCTTTGTCGGACAACTGCCTATCATGGCGATGAGCCGGTCACACTGCCGACGTTGCCGCAAAGAATTGCTGCAGCTTTACGTTACTCCACTGCAAAGGGATACCACCAAACAAACATACGTGACACGTCGATAGATCCCAACAGCGTGGTTCATGCAAATTATAATTTATCATGCTATGTCGATGTAACCTAACCCCTTGCAGGTGAACCGGGCCACCCGGGCTAATTCCTTCGGGTCCTTCCCCCATTCGCAATGACCTCTCCGTGATTGTCCACTTATGTGATTCCGTTCTAATTGTGTCTCTTGCAGTAGTCCAAGACGTTAGGCTTTACGCAACTTGGGGAATGTAACCAACTAGTGATATTTAATCACTTGGCATAGTCTATTAGAGTTGACGAGCTTGGGTCGCCGTGCCGTACGTGTCCATAACACCGCCACCAACATACATAGGCTCCCGTCTCGTCGGGTGCGAGATACCAGAAACCAGACGATCTATTGGTCCCGAAGCTGAAAAGATGCTTCACAGAGACAAGGTCTTATAGGCTCTGGGAATAGTGTCGAGGGGAGGGCGGAATCCATGAAAATCGTGCCTCGTTATGTGGATTTTTCATGCTGTGCTTATCTTTCTAGCTTCGTTGAGGATTCCAGAGACAGTACGATGACAGTTTGGTCAACTTATCTTTACCTTATATAGGACGGTAAGTACCGTATTGGGTCACCACCGCCGAGTCAGACTATACTCTATTCAGTGACCACTGTCAGACGACCGCAGCTGGATTATCACTTACCTCCGGAGCCCGAAAGACATCAACGGACCGACCCAAGTTGTGATAAGAACAGGTGTATTCCGTGGATCTGGTGAAGCTAGAGTTAGAAAAGCAATTCTCCTTCATCATTATATCACACCCACTACGCCGTATCCTAGCATGTTGGAACGCCATCGCGTTATTCTTTTAGGCTAATCCTTGGGAATTACGGCTCGGTTCCGAGGCCCTTGTCTCTTCTATCATCATGAACGGAACCAACGGCCAATCCAGCTCGTATTCTTCTGCTTCTTCTAGTTTTGAGGAAATCAAAGATGCGGCGCCACCCAGTTCGATCCCGATCGCGATCTGCGGGATTGGCGTGAGGCTTTCCGGCGGCATCCGGAACCCTGACGACTTCTGGGATCTCCTTGTCAACGGCCGCGACGCGCGCGGGCCGGTGCCGAGCAGCCGGTATAATGCTCAGGGGTTCGATGGTTCCCTCGGCGGCAAAGAACGGATCGAGACCAAGTTCGGTTATTATCTAGAAGATGACCTGTCACGTTTTGACCCTTCTCTCTTCTCTATGACGCAACTAGAGTTGGAGCGATGCGATCCTCAGCAGAGATTGTTGTTAGAGGTCACCCGGGAGTGTCTCGAAGATGCCGGAGAAGTAAATTACCGCGGCAAGCCGATCGGCTGCTACGTTGGTACCTTTGGTGAGGAGTGGCAACATTTACAGAACAAGGATGCGCAGCAAACTGGTAATCACCTTGTCACGGGTGCCGGAGATTGGATGTTGGCCAATCGGGTTTCTTATGAGTATAATCTCTGCGGCCCGAGGTGAGTCATCTACCGGGTTGTTTTCAGTGACCCCTGAATCCCGACTGACAGTTGTGTCCACAGTATGGTTATCAGAACAGCCTGCTCGGCATCGTTGATAGCTCTGCACGAGGCTTGTAGAGCACTCCAATTCGGCGACGCCTCTGCCGCCGTGGTGGCTGGCACGAACCTCATCCTTGGACCTGCTCTTACTGTGCTCATGACTTCGGAAGGCGTCTTGTCTCCAGATGGGTCATGTAAGAGTTTTGATGCCTCGGCGAACGGCTATGCCAGGGCCGAGGGAATCACCACCGTTTATGTCAAACGGCTTACGGATGCCATACGCGATGGCAACCCTATTAGAGCAGTCATTCGGGGTATAGCGGCTAACAGTGATGGCAAAAGTCAAGGAATGCTCGTCCCTAAGGGGGAAGCTCTTGAATCACTTATGAGGAAGATCTATGCCGACGCAGGACTCAATCCGTCTGAAACTGCATTTGTTGAGGTGCGTCTACCCCCTTTCCCGGCCACCAGCCACGCAACGTATAGCTGAACATGCTCCGAACATTATAGTGTCACGGCACCGGAACCTCAGTTGGAGACCCAATCGAGACATCCGCAGTTGGTGAGGTTTTCGGCACAGATGGAGTTTATATCGGTTCCGTAAAGGTTTGAACTCACCCTAACCCTCCCTTTTTTTCTTACTCTCTGATCATATGCTAATTGAACCGTCTCGCGTCCCACCTAGCCAGTAAGGCCAAGGTCGGACGTGGGTGTGACTATAGCCAAATATAGGCCATTGTGAGGGTTCCGCAGGCCTTGCCAGTTTAATCAAAGCCGTATTAGCTTTAGAAAATCGAACAATACCCCCTAATATCAAATTCAATACCCCTAACCCTAAGAGTGAGTCTCTAGCTCTGAGGTCTACTAGTAGCTGGTGAAATGTGTCCAAGCTAACAATTCACCTCGCAGTTCCATTTGGAGAAAAGAGGCTTACGGTGCCAATTGCACCTACCCCTTTTCCAGCTGAGAAAGCCGAAAGGATCAGTGTGAATTCTTTCGGTATTGGTGGTTCTAATGCACACGTGAGCAGTCTCATTCTATCCTGAACCTGGTTTTGCTCACTGACACTACCGAAGGTCATCATAGATTCATTCCCCGGGTTGACGGGAGTAAGAGAGCCTCTAAAGGCGCCAAAACGACCAGAACTTCTCCTATTATCAGCAAATAGTCAAAATTCACTAAAGCGGCAAATAGAACTATACCAAGATTATGTTACTCAGCATCTCTCAGCTACGTATGACGTCGCATATACGTTGGCTCTTCGCCGGGAACGGCTCCAGCACGGAGCCTTTATGATTAAGTCCGGCGAGAAAATAGTTGACACTTCTAGTATGCTTAAAGTGCCAGGAAAGTCTCATCGCAAAGTCACGATGGTCTTCACTGGGCAGGGAAGCCAATGGGCCGGAATGGGGAGGGATTTGTTCGTAACTAATGCTGAGTTCCGCGAGGATATTCATTACATGGATGACGTCTTGAGACACTCTGCAAAACCTCCGCGGTGGACAATCGAAGGTGAGCTTCCTTGACTCTCGGGTTATCATGTAACTTGCCGCTAACTCATTTTCTTCTTGCCGCCAGCTGAGATACTCAAACCTGTTGAGATCAGCGATATGAATAAAGCCAGCTTATCTCAGCCTATGTGTACCGCGTTGCAGATTGCTATTTTCCGCCAGTTCAAGCGCCTCGGGGTTACGCCTATTGCAGTTGTAGGTCACTCTAGTGGGGAGATTGCTGCAGCCTATGCCGCCGGGTACATATCGCTCGCGTTCGCAATCAAGGCAGCATATTATCGTGGCCTCGTATCTTCGATGGGGGCTTCCAGGAATGGTTCAATGGCCGCCATTGGCCTTGGCCCTAAGGAGGTCGCAAAGCTCCTGCCGGAGGGCGTGGTGATCGCGTGTGAGAACAGCCCCCAAAGCACAACCATATCTGGAGATCGCGAACTAGTAGAGCAAGTTGTGTCTACGATAAAATCTGTGAAGCCAGACACGTTTGCTCGCTTACTAAAAGTTGATATGGCATACCATTCTCGTGAGTGAAACTTGGCTCGATCCCTCGAGTCCCAACTCTTTGGATTTGCAAAGTTAACTGTCGTCCAGATCATATGGATCCGCTGGCAAAGGAGTATCTCTACTTCCTTAAACAGGAAAAAGACTCCTCTCGTAATAGCTCAACGCTACTGTCTCAATCCTTGTTTATGTCAAGCGTCACCACCAAGGTAATAGACAACCCAGCTGAGTTGGGTCCGGAGTACTGGGTGGCCAACCTAGTCTCTCCAGTGCGTTTCAGCACAGCAGTCAAGAACCTCTTCGAACTAAGGGGCGACTCCGATATCTTACTAGAGATAGGCCCCCATGGCGCCTTAGCCGGACCCCTCCGCCAGATCTGCACTGCAGGTTCATGGCAATGCAATTATGTGGCCTCGCAGAACCGCGGCAGCGACGGCGCCGTATCCTTTCTAGCTGCCTTAGGCCGACTCTTCCAGGAGAACGTCAGCATCGACTTCAGCCCACTCTTCACGGGCGGTCGTGTCGTGCCGGGGCTTCCATCCTATGCCTGGGATCATAGCGGCCAGTCTTTTTGGAACGAGAGCCGACTCTCCGCAGCGTGGCGGCATCGCAAATACCCCCATCATTGCATCCTTGGCGTTAGGGATACCCAGTCGCCAGACGCCGAGCCGCTCTGGAGAAACGTTTTACATCTCGACGATGCATCTTGGCTCGTCGACCACAAAGTTGCAAAGGATGTTATCTTTCCTTTTGCTGGATACGTTGCAATAGCTGGTGAAGCGGTCCGCCAAGTAGCTGAGGCCGATGCAGGATCAAGCTATCATCTCCGCCATGTGGTTGTCCGCACGGCTCTTGTCATGACCGATTCAAAGCCAGTTGAAATTATTACCACGCTACGTCGGAAACGCCTCACTGACTCGGACGAGTCGCAGTGGTATGAATTCAACGTCAGTTCATACAGCGGTACCACCTGGATCAAGCACTGCACGGGAGAGGTCAAGCATATCGAGGCTCCCAGCGATACTCCCTCCTGGACTCCCAAGGAGCTGCCTCGTAAGCTGTCGAGCCAAACATTCTACGAATCTATGGAGCACCACGGATTCGTCTACGGCCCCGAATTCCGGTCCCTCATGGACATAACCACATCCGCCACCGAGCAGGTCGCCGAGGCCAAGCTAATCGACAAGCACAACCATATATCCGCACCATTCACCCTCCACCCCGTGGCAATCGATGGGTGCTTGCAACTTCTCATGATTGCCGTAGCTCGGGGTCTGTGTCGCAACTTCGACGGCCTCTATGTGCCCACATCTATCGAGGAGCTCATCATTTCCAAGGGCGCAGAAGAGATGCATGCGCGTGCCTGGACAAAGAAAGGCGACCTTCGACTCGGCGAAGTCGAGTTCGTCGCAGATGGGCGCCTAGCGCTTCGAATGCGTGGTCTGCAACTAGCGCCCCTCGAAGACGACGACGAGACAACGGATTCCATCGACAAGCACGCTGCGGCGCACGTTCAATGGCTTCCCGATTTCGACTTCGTCGACCATAGAGCTCTATTCGCGGCTCCTAAGCCAGATCGAGTACATCTCACGATGCAACAAGAGCTCTCTTTCCTGTGTATGATCGAGGAGATCAGGAAACTCGAAGGAATCGAAGCATGTCAGCCTCACTTCGCCAAGCTCCGCGACTGGATGAAGAAAGAAATCGCGGATGCTGCTGATGGAAAGGGCTCGTTCCCGCTAGTGGATAACGCGGCACATATGCTAGAACTAAGTCCCCCAGAGCAGCTAGCTATGATCGATTCGCACCTCGAGATCCTCAAGACGGGGTACCACAGCGCGCTGTCCATCGGAATCAAACATGTGTGCGACCATGCAGTAGAGCTATTCTCCGGCTCTCGCGAAACCATCGATGTGCTTACGCAAGACAACCTGCTTACGGAGATCTACAACCACACGAGCTTCGGATACGGCGATTTTGTGCGCCTACTGTCTAACTCGCGCCCGAACCTGCGCATCCTCGAAGTCGGCGCTGGCACGGGCGGCACGACTGAGCTCATCCTACGCGACCTAGTCGACGAGGGCGGGTTTCCTGCGTATTCGGTCTATACGTTTACTGACGTCTCATCCGGATTCTTGGTCAAGGCACGCGAACGCTTCTCGTACGCGCCTAATATGGAGTACAAGGTGCTCGACATCAGCAAGTCGCCGTTTGAGCAGGGGTTCGAGGGCGGAGAAAAGGGCTCGTATGACTTGATCCTGGCAGCGAACGTTGTGCACGCGACACCCTTTATTAAGGAGACACTAAGGAATATCAAGTCGCTTCTAAAGCCGGACGGAATGCTGGTTCTTACGGAACTGCTTCCTACATTGCGGACGGCGAATTACATGTTCGGTCACTTTGCCGGGTGGTGGCTAGGCGAGGCCGATGCCAGACCGTCAAACCCTCTGATACCAGTTGAGCGCTGGGACAGGGAATTAAAGTACGCTGGTTTCGCTGGTGTGGACTCGTTCGTCTCCGACGATGAAGAGCCCTACAATCAAATCGTCACAATCGTGTCGCGGCCACAGACGAAACGCGCGATTCCCACCAAGCAAGTTACTCTCCTATGCGATAATGAAAAATCAGAGGTAGCTCATACCCTGATAACATCTCTACAAGAATCAGGCTGGGAAGTCACACCATGTCGCTTAACATCGACGACCCCTCCTGAGCAGGACATCATCTCGTGTCTGAACCTCGAGAGCGACTGGTTTGTAAACCTGACCGAGGAAGCCTTTGCCAACCTACAGACATTTTCGAAAGCCCTCGGGCAACAAAAGATCCTCTGGCTGACCCGGCCGGTCCAGATCCGATCTGAAGATCCCCGACTAGCGACATTCATTGGCGTTGCTCGCACTCTGAGAGCCGAGAAACTGCCGGGACTCTGCACCCTCGAGATTGACGCAAATGAGCCGCAGTTCGCGAACCTGGTTCTCGGCGTCTTCGACAAGATCCTCACCCAGGAGGACGTCGGGACACTGGGGCCAGACCGGGAGTTCGCCGTTGAAAATTCACAGGTCTGCATCCCGAGGTACCATCCTTTCTCCCTAACAGACAAGCTGAAACAAGGGGGTGGTACTCGGGACGAAAATTCGGCAACCGAAAACAAGAGGACAGCTCTAAATGTTGGTAAGGTCGGATCTATGGAAACACTCCATTGGATCGACGAGCCGCTTCCGCCAGAGTTACCTGAGGACCATGTTGAGATTGAAACACGAGCCGTCGGTCTGAACTTCCGGGATGTCGTCCTTGCGAGAGGCATCATCGAATCCGGCACGCCAGGCCGCATCCCTCTCGGATACGAGCTCTCGGGTGTAATCCGCAAAGTCGGCTCAGCAGTCACGAATCTCGCGCCTGGAGACAGGGTCATGGCTCTTTGTAATGGTTGTCTAGCCACCAGGAACGTGGCGCCCGCCGAGATCGTCATGAAGATCCCCGACGACCTGTCGTTCGAGTCCGCCGCCACGATCCCTGTGTGCTTCGGCACCGTGATATACAGTCTCATCGACATCGGACGGTTGGAGCAGGGCCAAAGCGTACTAATCCACTCGGCGTGCGGCGGTGTCGGTCTTGCGGCGCTGCAAGTAAGCAAAATGCTTGGGGTCGAGATTTATGCGACTGTTGGCAGCGAGAAGAAGGTTGAGTACCTCATGAATAACTTCGGAATTCCACGCTCCCATATTTTCAACTCTCGGAACGCGTCGTTCTCCGAGGGTATAATAAGGGAGACGGACGGCCGTGGCGCCGATTTAGTCCTTAACTCGCTGTCCGGAGAGCTGTTACACGAGTCGTGGCGCTGCGTGGCTAAGTTCGGCATCATGATTGAGCTCGGTCTACGAGACTCAATGGGCTCCGGAAATTTGAGTATGCTGCCGTTCGCGAAGAATCGCTCTTACCATGGCGTGAACCTTTCCGAGTTCAGGGAGAGGCCAAAGTGGCTTAGGAGGTGAGTTTCATAAGGATAATTATGCTGTTAGTCTTGATTTCACAGTTCAGATGTGCTTACGGATAGTCAGGTTATTGAACTCATTTGTCAACTTCTACAATCAAGGCTTGCTCCGGCCGATTGAGCCTGTTGCGACCTTTGATGCGAAACAGATATCGAGAGCGTTCCGTCATCTAGAGGATGGCGACCACGTTGGCAAAGTCACCGTATCCTTCCCTCTGCCAAGCTCGAATGTTACCATCGAGGCAGTTCCTCAACGCCGCTACATGAAATTCGATTCTACTGCTACTTACCTTCTAGTAGGTGGCGTGGGAGGCCTGGGTAGATCCATAGCGACGTGGATGGTGGAGCGAGGCGCGCGGAGTTTGACGTTCCTCTCGCGCAGCGCTGGCCTTAGCGATATTAGCAAGGATTTGTTCCTGGAATTGGAATCCATGGGATGCTCAGTGACGGCGGTCGCTGGGCGCGTTGACCAGATGGAGGACGTGCAGGAGGCAATCCGCCGTTCGAAGTCTCTTATCAAGGGAGTGATACAATTAGCGATGGTCCTAAGAGTAAGATCTTCCTCGCTATTTCACATTTCAAATTGATACTAACAAAGACACAGGACGTACCAATGGTTGACATGGAATGGTCTCAATGGAACGACGCACTAGCACCCAAGGTCGACGGGACCTGGAACCTCCACCAGGCGTTCCAATCAAGCAAATTAGACTTCTTCTTCCTAGCAAGTTCCCTTGTCAGCGTTGCCGATTCTCTCGGACAAGGCAACTATGTTGCAGCGAGTATGTTCATCGAGGCCTTCTGTCGATACCGGCACTCCCTCGGTCAGCCGGCATCAGTTCTCAACATCGGCCCGGTAAGGGACGTTGGATTCGTAGCCGAGAACGCCCACGCGATGCACAACATCAAGGCACAAGGGCTATCTCTGCTTAGCGAGCGCGAGTTCCTTGACTTCTTCGAACTAAGTCTCCTAGACAACTATCCCGCAGACACCAAGGCCGCTGCGCCTCTCGCAGTTCCTCCCACACCGTGGTACAACAGCACACAGGTAATAATGGGTCTGCGGGCAGAACAAGGGCTCGATGACCCAAGCAGCCGAACGATGTGGCGACGAGATCGACGTATGGGTATCTACCACAACGTGCGCACCGAAGGCCCGGCCAAAGCCAACGAGAGCGACGCACTGCAGGAGTTCCTTTCGCGGGTGACCACCGAGGGCGGAATATCTTTGCTGAAGGAAGCGAGCAGCCTCGATTTCTTAGCCCATGAGATCGGCAGGAAGATCTATGACTTCCTCCTCCGGCCCGACGAGGAGGTGGATACTAGCATGACTCTGGCGCAGATGGGCCTCGATTCATTAATGGCCATCGAGCTAAGGCGCTGGTTCAAGGGGGCGTTCGGGCTCACGCTGAGTGCATTAGAGATCATCGGGACCGGAACGCTTGTCCAGCTCGCGGAACTGGTGGCAAATAAGTTAGCTGAGAAGCTCGAGAGCGAGTCCCTCTTTCGGGAGTTAGGAATCGGTGGCAAATCTGTTTTTCATTGATCTATTGCACGTCTGCTTGCCTCACTCACGATTTAAATGATTTCATCGCATCATAGCGGCTGTGGATTTAGCTATTATGGCCTAACGAATTTCCTAAGTAGATCGTCAGTTAAATGAAATTTCCATTGAATTAAATGACTGTATTGACGTGTATGTAAAGTTCAAGATGGATGAATCGAACCGTATAAGAACCATTGGAATCATAACCTCCATATCTCTTAAGTCGTTCAAGGAGAACGCCGTCCCTAAAGCGCATGTTGTCAGGTTCATGGGCATTATGGAGGATAAGATATAGATAATACCTCTACATTTATACGGATCCTCTAGCTATAGCTATAACTATACCATGTATATGAAGACGGTGTTTTGAGCCTGACCTAGTAGAGGTGGTGTTTGTCGTATTGGTGGGCGATCAGAGTGTGTGGAAGTGTCGAGGTTCGTGGAACTTGCTCTCGAGCGGTCACTGCCGAGCAGGGTTCTCGTTGAGGCAATACGAGATCTCCCACGATCAGGACCACAGACGAACGTTTAAGACGACCAGATAGGGGGTTGATAAGTTGTGCTTGAAATTCGTCTGAGTAAATGCTACGCTAATAATGATGGCTCTAAAGGCTCGGGGACCCGATCTTCCCCGCAGTACCTAGGTGATCAACATGAGACGGTGGCGGCGTATTCTTATCCTTTATTAAAGTTACACAGCAGCTCAGCGCCTCCCAAGCAAAGGAGGAGATCCTGTCCACAACCACAATACTCGCCATCTTCTTCCACGTCTGCCGCGTCAGAACTGAACTTGACTCAAACTACCCACCACCTAGCAAGACCAACCGATACGCATAGCGATTTGACGATGTCGAGTGCAACTCGCATGCGCATCGCTATCATTAGCGGAGGGCTTACCGAAGAGACTGTTGCAAACACCCTGGTAGACGTTGGCCACCTCGAAGTCAACATATACAAACTAGCCCACAAGCCAAGCTGCTAGGAGCCTCGTCTTCGACCTTATAAGCGGAAGGCTCTAGTATACAAGTTTAATGGAATTTCGAATAGTAAGTACCTAGTCTACAAGAGTGGTAGTGGAGATGTTTTTTTTTTTCCCCTATCCTAATCAGATCCCAAAATTTCGACTCAGATCCGCTCTCCTCCTCCTCCTCCCCCTCCTCCCTCCTAAAAACGTACACTCGTCATCTCAACGATACTCCATCCATGCGCCCGCCAACCCCGCAACCATACACCCAACAAAAACCTTCGCCTGCGGGAACGCCGGTCCCCCGAACTCAGGATCGACGCCCATCGTGCCCGGCGGCAGAATGCTCAGCAGCCCGGCGATCCAGTAGATGGACCCCGTGAGAGCCGCTATCTTCAAGAACTCGCGGCGCAGCTCGGCGGTCTTAGCTGCGCGCCACGTGTAGTATAGCGTTAGGATGCTGAGGATGATGGCGAGGAGGACGGTTTGGGCGTTGTGGAATCTAGGTGGTGGTGGTTAGAATATATTATGTGTGTTTCGCAAGAGTGGGATTGGGGGTTGTGCGTATTGTGTATGGTGTATGAGGTTGTGGTATATGTATATGATAGGCCGGCTGAAGCGTTTTTACGTCATTTGGTAATATATAGGTAGGTATACCAGGGCGAGAAGCGGTCGTGTTGGCTGGGGCCAAATGAGGGCATCAATATGAAATCAGCTTACTTAGCATGGGGCGGCCATCGCGGGTTAAACATATGTGTCTCGTTGAAGCAATCGGCGATGACAGCCCCGAAGCCCAGGCCCAGGGCATCGAGGGTGAGCAACAGGCGACCCAACATTCTGTTTATTCCCGTTTCTCTTCGAAATGGAAATACGATACGTTATATGCAGCTTATATGCGTAGGTAACATACGCCAATTCCCGGTATACTTAATATATGTAAATTCAGAAGCAAACATTAACAGAAGTTAGGTAGGGGCATATAGGTATTGCTTAATCCAAGGTGTCACGACATATTTAGACGTATATATATGATGACCACGTATATAGTACATGCATGTCTCATATAGTATCGTGCATTAAACCTACAGCTCTCTCCACTACGTCACGACTATGTATTCTATGTACCTGTCAACTGTCATATTTCGGTAACACGAGAGCGCCTTGCCGTCGCGATTAGCGTGGTAGCAAACGGATCTAGAACGGTGCACCTGGGAAAATAAAATGGGCTGCTATACTGTATCCAGTTCGCTTGTTTGACCTGATTAGATAAGCGTAGTATTTCGTCGGCGCTTCGGCGTTTCGCTGTTTCGCTGTTTCGCCTCGTTTGCTTTAATTGACGATGTAGCGATAGCAACGTTCCTTCGTTATGCATTATAGTCAACTTCTAATCACTATTTCAAGGCCAGTGTTAAGTTCAATGGGTTGCTATTCGATAGCTATTATGGACGCGAGGAAGAGTCATCTCATCTTCTCTCGGTCCGAGGCACGAATCCTGAGTTGAATCGTCCTGTTTCGTGACTCGCATGGTCACATACTAAAAATACAGCAGAAGTAGCAAACACCGTGGCCGTCCTTCGCAATTATAAAAATACACATCAGCCTCTTAGTGCGACTGACTGGAAACGAGCTTCTCCTCTGCTCGGATGTTCCTTGGGGAATACATTTTCCATGACAACAGCTCTGACTTCAGCAAATCTCTAGCAAAGATCTAGTAGCCTGCTAAGAAACCCCCGCCAGACTCAATTCTCCTTTGAGTCGAAATGTCAATGCAATGTATGTAGATACTGGAATGAATCACTACTCTCGCCGCATCACTGCCTAGGAATGTATTGTGTCTTTGCTCGGTCCCGTGTTCAATTGCCGTTAGGTAACTCGTCCTTAGCTGACTCATCCTGAGCTGCGGCGGCAACCACCGAGAATTGGCCACCAGCACCAGCCCAGATGATTTGTCGATCACGAATGGCACTGTTGTCGATGGGCGTAGGGACCTCGATATCATCCGTAGTACCCTGGCCTGTCTGGTAGTTTGCAGAGAAGCCCCAAGAGTAGACCTTGCCAGCTTCGTCCACGGCAAAACTGGTATCTGTACCAGCGGCGACGAACTTTGTCTTGATACCTGTAGAGCTTGTTAGAGTGCTTTGTTCATTCGTTAATGGTGAAACGGGAAAAGACATACCTTCAATAGCGGTAGGCTCCAAGAGAATTCGTGGCTTGTCGTTGTCATCGAACACGGCATTGTCCTTGGTGTAGAGGCTTGTAGGATGTCCAACTTGGTGACCATCTACACGTCCCCACGTGAGAAGCTTTCCATCTGCCGTACGAGCGACTGAGTGGTGCTCTCCGCCGACAATCTGTTGGACATTCTGGTCTTCGAGCGAGCTAACAATCTGAGGCTGAAGAACCATGGCATCATCCTCTCCAGTGTTCTCTCTGAGACCGGTCTGTGCGTAGTTGTTCAACCCCCATGCCCAGACTTGATGGTTGTCGTCGATGTAGAAACTGTGGTAAGAGCCAGCACCGATGAAAATGGCACGATGCTTTCTGGAGAATTTCCCACATGGCTGGGGATTCAATCCGGCACTAGGGCCTCCATGACGAGTAAGAGGCTTTCGGCCAAGCTGATATTGGCCTCCACTGCCCCAGCTGAAGACCTTGCCATTCAGATCCACGGCCAAAACGTGATTAGAACCACAAGCCAACCTAGTTATGCCCTTCAACCCGGGGATGATAGTGGGAACAGGCTGGATTCGAGTGTCTTCGTTAAATCCAATAATGCCGTCGGAACCTCGGAAGGTACCCCAGCCATAAACCCAACCATCGTCAGTAAGGATAAAGGAGGCTGAGTCGGTAGCAGCGACCTGGACGATACGTGTTTCTTCTGGGAGCAAACTAAGATCGACAGGTCCAGGAGTGCTCTCCTTCGGGTTAATACCTGTGTCGTCATCATCGTCATCATCCGAAGCATCATCAACGTCGCGGGTGCCGCCCTCCCAAAACGTATCACGGCCCAACGCCTTGTCATCGTTGACACCCCAAGTCAGGACACGCTGATCGTGGGTCAGGGCGACACAATGCATGCCGCCGCAAGCAATGTCGACTACACCCTTGAGGTTGTGGTTGATTCGTGGTCGCTTCACGTCGATAGGCTTCTTGCCGTCGTACTTCACACTACCGAGACCAAGCTCGCCAGATGATCCCTCACCAAAGACGAAGATATCAAGTTGCTTCGAAGGCACTTCGTTGATAGGAACTGTTCGCGCACCGGGACCACGATGACGCACTACGCGCTTGGGGGCGGGAGGTTCAGGAGCAGCCTCAGGAGCAGGTTGAGCGGCGGTCTTCTTCGGAACAGGTTCAGCAGCGGCCTTTTTCGTAGCAGTTCGACCCTTCTTAGCAGTAGGTTGCGAAGCAGGTTTAGCGACGCGAGGCTTTTTGGCCGGACGTTCCTCCTTAGGTTCTTCATCCTCGTGTTCTTCCTCCTGACGCTTTTTAGCCGCAGGGCGACCAGCTCGGGTTTGCTTCTTAGCGGGAGCTGCTTTGGCAGGCTTCGAATCTTGATTCTCATCCTCTCCCTCTGCCTCTTCAACATCTGCTCTCTTGCGCTTAGATGCGCGGGGTTTGACTGCCTTAGGAGGTTCCTCTCCGTCCTGTGCACGACCACTGTCAGCAGCTTTTGCCTTTCCTTGACGAGCAGAGGCTCGCTGGGGTTTGGGCTCGGCTTCGGGTGCGCTGTCGACTGTAACAGGTTCGCCGTCTAGCTGGCGGCCCCTATTGGCGGCTGCTCCTACAGCTGCCGGTGCAGCCGTAGGCTTGCGGGTTTTAGGAGGCATTTTAGGTAGGCGCTGTGTTGTGTATGATACAAACGTTAAAGAATGGATCGAAGTTGAAGGTATGCAGGTCCTTTTGTGCCCGCAGATGTATGGTTGATAGATTTAGGAGGTGGATAACAAGCTGATGACGAAGAATGGTGTACGGTGTAATGACAATGGTGAGGCGAGGTAAGGGTGAAGTACGAGTGACTAGAAGGATTGCTAGTTGACCGGCGCGAGTAACGCAATGAGCGCGTCTTGCCAAGTACAAGGCGTGATAATATGTAGGTCGTTGGAATGCGGCAAAAGTAGCGCCGACTGTGAGTTTCTAACCAAGTTCAGGGTAGTCTTTGTTTGCCTCGAACTTGATTGCCAATTGTTCCTAGAAGAAACAAAGAAAGTGGACGTTCGCGGTAATGGATTGGTGTAGTGCGAAAGAAAAGCGCGCCGGTGGAAATTTTTATGTGAAAAGTTGTGCTCAGCTTGCCCAAGGCCGCATGCAGTTTACTAAGTAACGCGATCCTAAAAAGTACAATTGTACCCAAACATTGATAATCGATCGCGCCGGCCCCACAATAGCTTTTTTTCTTTTTTTTGCTACAGCTCTTGTGGGTCGGCGATATCCAATCAAATATTAAATCAGCTAAAATAGCTTTCTCACCGCTTTGCACTAACCCGTCTTTATTTTGGTAACTTGGTCGATTTAGGACTTTGATCCGGCAGAAAATTTGAAAAATCGGTGGACGGAATAAATGTACCTAGTGAATTGAAAAGCGGTGGGACGACATAGAATACCGTATATGGATATATGCAGCTGCATTTGATCATTATTATATATGTACAACTTACCTTTGTAATGTGCTTAAGTTAGCTCGGTTATGGTTTTTTCAATGCGATGAAAGTGGTTGATTGTCCTAATTATATACTAAATACCACTATACATGTTTCAATCGATTTAATCATTGTTGCTTGTATTAAAAAGCTCCATACCAACATGAATGTTTTGAAGATTTTTGTAAGTTAGGTAGGTATCTGTATTTTAGCCATCAGATCAATTTTAACTGTTAGCGATCTTCCAAGAATCAGCCAATCATACCTAATTCCCAGCGATGACACAAATTCACTTGATTCTTTTCAGATATCAGACGATGAACATATGTTTTTAAAACATTGCGAATTTTGAAAGTATTTATCTTGGTCTCTCGTTATGGTAGATTAGGTACCAAAGGTACCTATTAATCTTTTTATCGGCGGCTTTCCTAAAGCACACAGCCTCCCGCCGAAAAAGAAGATGAAAAACTATCGTATTGCCACTACCAGCGACCTAACTCCATGCTCCAACCATAATAATCCCGTGAAACCCTATTGAAGCTTGCTACCAAGCCGAAAGTGCCACCGCCACCCAGAATATTATCCCATTTCATCCTAGCAAAAGCCTCTTATTTCTTCGTGGTGAAGTCTGTCTCGTTCGGGTTCGGCATCGAGTCTGAATCTGCTCGCTCGCATGTGCACGAACCGGCGGGACGAGCACCGCATGCGCAGGTGCTACCAGCGACGGGAAGATTCTCGGTTGTGCGGTTCTCGCAGGTACATTGGCCGGCTGGCCGAGCGCGGCAAGAGCATCGCGCGCCGCTTAGGGTGTTCTCGACAGGTGCCTTCTCGCAGGTGCATTCGAGAGCGGACTTCTGACCGCACGAGCAGGTGGCTTGCTTGGCTGCAATGAACGGAGTCAGTTTACATCTTATAGGTACCCCAAGGTACGGGGAAGTGGTTTCAACTTACCGCAGACACACTCGCCTCCGGCGTTCTTACCGCAGCAGGTGGGAGTAGCCTTCAAGACTTCGGTTGCCATTGTGATGGAATGTGACGAAGATAGGATGAGAGTAGGTAGATTGTTATGCGTATGTCGGTTTGACTCAGAGTGCTAGTGATTGTCTTATGAATGAAAGAGGTTCTTGTGTTTTGCAATGTCTTGAGAACTGAGAAAATAGAAGAAAGGCATTAGGGTATTTGTAGTTATAAACCATTGCCTCCATCTGGTCGAAGACGGAACTATTCCTATCAATGCAAACCTGCCACTGACATCACTCGTTGAACTCTGTTCAAGAGATAGGTAATCATGTCTCCTCTGATTGGACGATGCGTTCTTTGACATAGTACTGGTAGCCAATCATGGCATTTGTGATTACTTCGAATGGGTCCCAGCTGGTCTAAGGGTCTGCGCCTAAGGAGAGATCCAGACCACCTGCTGACCTATTGAGGCTGAGATTTCCAACATCACCAGTCTGGCGAGCCTAGATGGTCTGATCGATGGTCCGAACCAAACGGCCTACCTCACCGATTCATAATTCCACCATCTACTATTGGTCGCCTCTCATTTGTTTGCTTTTATTGCCCGAACCATGATTCGGTAGGTAGCTTTCGGGCCTTTTGGCTGCGATCCAAATGGCATTGTTCCAAGTCGGGTCCAGGCATATCGACTCTTTCACCTAGTAGTAGTATTCGCAGTATAATATTAATTGAACCATCTCTTACATTCGAGTTGAACGTCATTGGACCTACATTGTTAACTTTCCTCTAACTATAATCGGACTGGCCCGGTTAAGGTGTCTTGGATATCTGGTAACATGGTTTCTGGTAGCTATTAGTTCGTGGACTACCAAGAATAAGATCTAGGAAGATCTAGGAAGATCAAGTCCTTAGACTAAGAAGGTGAGTCTTCGGTAAATATTATAAGATTACCGGGGCAAGTTACACAGCGCATATTTCTCCGCATCGTTACCTTTAATCCAACCAAAACACGCCAAAACAGCTCAATATATTGCAGTAACTGGAGCAAGACAACCGCCGCTCAGTATGATCCACTATGCAAATTACGGTATGCACGATGATAGAAGCTTCAATGGGGTAAAAATGAGACCCGTGACTGTATCATTATGTGACATAAACTAGCTCCTCCACAAGTCTCCACGGGCTTGTAACAGAGAGTATTCAAACAAAGCATGAGGAGATATCGCACTCTGGGATGATGTTGCGGAGTCTACCTCTTCCTAAATCTAGGCAATTCAAAACAGGTAGCACAGCATATATTCAAGGCAGAGAGATAGTTACACACATTTCCAGAGGCTTGGAGTCGAGCAAATCTTAGACGTCCCAAGTTAGAGGCTCAGGACACTCTTCGCTAAGGCTTGTGTCTCCATAATCTGAGTATGTATACTCTATTTACTATTCCCTGGATCAGATACACAATTGTATTAGTAGTAAATCCAGGGGATTAGAATAACCAGACTGGTTTGGTGGTATGCATACTCCTAATTACCTACCTGACGATAGGGTGATAACCCATATACACCTATCCCGCGTGGTAGCAGCGAGGAAAAGAGGCGAGATACAGCCCTCAATGTCATTATGAGCCTGTCTCGTTTCACTTGAGTCAGCCTCATCCGATATTGCGTCACACGTCTACGGACTGGGAAATTGCTTCTCGGTTAGGCCTATTCCAACTTCTACAAGGTGATCGAAATGCATTCAGGAATTGTGTTCTGGTGAGGTGCATCAAGCATGCCATTGCCCTGTATAAAGATGAAAGTATGCCAAAGAGGTAACCTAGGAACACCAACTCCATTAGATTCCATAACCTTGATTCCACGCCGGGGATTTCACGGACGCAAAAAAGAGATCTCGGGGGGTAGAATAGCCTTGAAGACTCCGGCATGGCATTCCCAAAGGCACTACGACTACTTGCATTAGTAGGCACGAACGTTGTTGTGGCTCAGACCGTCGCGAACGGTCCCTTTCAGCTACACGTCGGTAGCCTCTTCAATGCTTCAATTGACGGTACTGCTTCCATTCCATTTCATGTCACCCTACCCACCATGCTATCACATTCATAAATACTGATATTAAATTCTCAGGCCACGTATATCCATGCCAAGATACCCTCGGCCTCTGCTATCAGGAAGGAGACCTCACTACACCTTCAACGGACGAAGGCTTCATCTTTACGTCGCACGGGAAAGATGACTACACGGCGGGATTCCTCTCGTGGCGCAACGACACCGGGCAAGCCACCTCACAGCCGGAGAATACAACCACGGCCTACGGTCCGATCGGCCTGATCTACGACCCGGGGACGAACGTCGCTGTCGCTGTCCTTAACCAAACGAACATGCCCGGGACGTTCGGATTCGACTCTGAGACAGGTAACCTGGTGATGGCTGGGATTGACGACACGGCCATGAGTAGTAGCAGTGGAAATGGTACGGTCAGTAACCCGAATGGCGGAGCACGCGGTCGCAATTATAATAACTGGTACCTCTGCTTCGTCCAGCTGGATGAGAATAGCCCTCCTGAGACGCTTGTATCGTGGGTTCTGGGTGCCAATAGGGGTTGGCTCCCGACGAACCCTACTTGTCAACCTATCAATATTACCATGCAGACGAGCGCGGTAGGATATGGTACTCAGAGAGTTGATTTTTGACGGGACGAGGTAGAGGTACGGATAGGGTTGATACTAGGCCTTCGATAGAATCTAGTGTAGAGTAATAAGTATCACATTTAGACTAAGGAGGTTTGATGAGTCATTAATGAGTAATCAGGCAGCGTGTTTGTCAACTATGATGGGCTAAGAACCCCGGATTCAAGGTGAAAAGAATACTTGCAACTTAATGGCTCACCGAAGCCCATTAATAGAAGGTATACCTAATCAAAGACACAACTTGCTAGATAGTCTATAAATCGTAGCTGCCTAGAACATCACGATTGAGAAATAGGGGGGATGATCGAGACATGGTCCCTCACGAACTAAGACAGCCTTACAAAGTAGCAGGGCTCTGGAACGGCCCCCGGATCCGAGATATCCGGAGAGGTGTTCCTGATCGGCAAACGAACCAGTCCTGGGGGCCGAACTAACAATCATGGGTATCACAGACAGCGCCCCGAATCTTATCTACAGAACGTGGTTCAGACCTACATGCGGAGGGGAGGGGGAAGAATAGCGGTGTCGCTATCTCATGACTGGACCGCGCCGTGTCCTCGCGTGGGCGTTTTCTAATAATAAGCGTTCGAGTCGTCGTCTCAGCATCTAATCGCCGGGTTGTTTCGGTAAGGATTCAGACGGTGCTACCCCGAGGAGACGGGTCAATATAGATGGAACGGGGGTAATCTATCGAGGGGGTTGCAGCTTTGGGTTGCGAGCTGTGCGAAAAATTTTGCCCTTTTTGGTTGGGTGTTGGAGATAGACGTGCTCAGCCAACCCCAAATGTGAGCGAATAGTAGCGAATTGTCTCGACCCGACTCGTATTTGGCAGCAAGCTAGTCTCACTGCACAGTAATACCTTGCAGATTTCCCTGCATAACACGCTGCCAACCTGCCATCGACCATCGAACGATGGGACGTTCGCCACGCCAAGTAAGAATGCATACGATGTACGAAAACTACATACATTGACAGCATTGGACTATTGATTAAGTCGTACGAAGTCTTATTTTTGGCCCCTCGAACGAGTGGTCGAAATGGTTAGATTTAACCGACTGCTTGGGATCATGAAACATCCACCGCCCGAATGTACAAGGCTCGGGGAAAAGATGACGAGATCGCCCTTTGTTTTCGTCCATGCTGACAGAGAATATTATATTGTCTCTCAATCTAGCTCATAAGGCTCCCGAGTTGGCGGGTTGCATGGAACATGGCCATCATGATTGCATACATATGCAGGTCAGCCTGGCTATTCAACCAATGCGACTTGTTGTCTAGGGGCTATGCAAATCCGGTTTTCGTATTGGCCCTACTAGAAAGTGCGGTGGGCACACAGGTAATCCCACGATACGCCAACGTCATCGCTAGAAAAGCGGCTTGATGTAACTCTAGGTAGGCAAGAGAATCACTAAAAAAAAAAAAGGCACTTCGTATTGTCTTATAGTAGTGCGTTCCCGCCCACATCATGTACACTACACTCGATATTTCTTTCTAGTAATGTAATCTTTAGTTCACAATGAATTGGCACAGGAGTTCGACGGTGATCGCAGAGCCCCCAGTCGTAAAGCCAGAGGGCACTGGTAAGAAGCTTAGGCGAAAGCTCCAGAAAATCGGTACCCAGCAGCGCTGGTACCGGCATTCAAATGACCAAAACGACGCTAAGAAAGCCGGGACCACCGTCATCAATACGAATAACAAGACGACTCCTAAAGTGATTCCAAAGGCAATCCCAGAAACACCTGATCCCAACGACGGCAAATGGCTCGAGCAGCTTCGCAAAAGTGGTTATCTCTGTCGCGCCCAGCCTGCCGTGCAGCCCAGCCATAAGCCACAGCGGCATTCTATGGCAGTTATTCCCGAGTTGGCGCATCTCAGTGTCAATGAAGAAAAGCCGGGGAGAGAAATTGACAAGCGGGCCTCTTGTATCACCCCAACCTCCACATCCACGGCCTCGATATCGAGACGGTACGCGAAGACGCCCGTCCATCACATCGGGCAATTAGAAAGCCACTCAAAACGAGAACGTGAGACTGCAGCCCGCAGGATGTCGAGTGTTGAGAAGATCGCCGAATCCTATAGGGCTTTGCTAGAGTCGAGCTGTGCCATTCTGAATGAACCTTCGTCGCCGTTGCGTCTGGAGGGCCCCAGCGCCCATCACACAGAAGTGAACAACTATAGCACTCGAGAGGACACCATCCATGAAATCCCCGAGAATCTATCGGCCACCGGATCTCCTCATTCTGACGATGGCACATTAGTAGCCTTTGAAGAGGAACGTGTGTCACCCGAGCCGCCTTCACCGCGAGTTATTCGTCGGAAGGGAGAATTGATTCCTCCACCAAGACGAGCATCACCTGAAAGCCACAGCTTACAGATTTGTCTTGACCTTCTCGGGCGCGAGTTATCCTCTGCCATCAGTGGCCTCTCTCTCCGTCCCAGCGCCGAGACATCATCGCTGCAGGTGTGGGTCATGATAGAAGCTTACGAGAGACTGCGGGACAAGATCTTCGATATGCATCTAGACCACGCCCAAGAGCGGGCATTGAACACAATGCTCGACACGTGGATTAAGGCGTTATATGCTGTTCATGATAGGATGACTGGATGTGATGGGCATGGAAGTGAAAGTGACTACGGCGAGTGAGAGCCTGAGAGGTTCACCATTTATCCTACTTTGGTTTCACCAGTTTTACTTTGTAATGATACAAAACAACACATGGAGGTAGCATTTCGGTGTTAAAAGGGTTGCACAGGAAGATTTAGATTTAGTTAAATTGGCGGTTAGAGGGAGATACCTGGATAGCTGGGGGGACATGTTTAGGTCTGGGGAATTGGACAAGAATGGCATGTACGATGATCAACTTATATATGAAGTAATAATGGTAATGACATTACGGGGATGACAACCTAGACTTGCCCCTCTGAGACCCCCACCATCTTGTGTACCATGGACCAAATAATACCCCGCGGCATACCTTATCTAATCTAAGACACTTTAATGACTAGACGCGCCTCGACGCGTACAAAGCGTAATACCGCATCTAATTTCTCTCAGTACACCGTCGCCGAGACCATTGCAGGAGTCAGCGAAGATATCACGAACAGTTATCTCATCCATACCTATTAAGCTTCTTCAGATTATTAAGAGAAAAAAAAACCAAAGACAAAATAGTTGGTCATGCCGATCATCAAACGCCGGCTCCAGTCCACGGGCGAGCGTAATCGTAGCAGACCTAGTACAGGTACCTCATCCTCCCGCGCCCACAATGACGGTCCCGTCGAACTACCCGACTACGAGCCGCTCTCCACGCCTCTCAGCGCCGAAGCCAGCCGCGCTCTCTCCCAACTATCCACGAATAAGGACACGCGGAAGTACGAAGAGCAGCTGAACAAGAGCATCGAGCTCCTGAGCGCCAGCGTGCGGGACCTGAACGACAAGTACTCCGAGCGCAAGGACAGCCTAAAGCGGCTGCAAGAGAAGCGCGGCGCCAACGGCGAGAAGAACGACCGCGAGCGCGCCGAAGAAAAGGCCGTTCTGGCGCTTAAAAACGACGTCCCGCGGCTGACGGACGAGTGCGACCTCGCGGTCCGAAGCGTCATAGACCTGAAAGTCGAGCTCGAAGACGGCAAAGCCGCGCTACGGGACACCGCGCTGAGGGTCGAGAAGGAGGCTCAAGTACTGCGAGCTAGGGCCCTCGACGAGGATGACGATATGGCGGATGCTGATATCAGGGGGCCGATAGCCGTGCTCGAGCAAACCAAGGCGCGGGCCGCCGAGACCTACGCGTCCATGACCTTGTACGAGAAGTACGGCGTGAACAACGATTATATCGGGTTCAAGCGTCTATGGCATGATGCCGTGCACGGAGCCGATGGCAAGCCGTTGCCCGATGCGTCGAAGTGGTTTTCTCAAAATGGAGGTGATGATGAGGCGGATGAGGACGATGATCTGATCGTTGCAGAGGAGCACCTGGATATTCATTGTCCCTTATCTATGGTGGTCATGCAAGACCCGTACACAAGTACTGTGTGCAAGCATACCTTCGAGAAAGATTCGATTGTCCAATTCCTCAGAACCCAACCTCACGGAACTGCGCGTTGCCCGCAGACCGGCTGTAATAAGGTACATATGACCACTATTATAGCACTCATTCTGCCAGGAGGGCTAACTTGTCTATAGGTAGTCTCAATCAATGATTTCCACCCGGACCCAGTCATGCTTCGTAGGATTAAGCGGCGACTGGCGACGGAGAGGGAGGATGACCATGACGACGATGACGATGATGATGAGGGCGACGCTGTTGACGGTGATGGTGACTCAGAGGTGAGAGGAACACCAGGCGGCAGTATCAAATCGGAAGGGAATGTTAAGTCAGAAAATCAAGGCAGAGGAAAGGGAAGACGACTGGTTGAAGAGATTGAAGATGATGAGGAAGAGGAAGATGGAGAAGCGTAGCTCACTAACATGATTGTTAATCCTGTTTGCTAAGATACCTAGGTAATTGAGAAGAGCAATCGCGCCGGAAATGATAGGAATTAATATTCATGACATTGCCATTAACGGCACATTATAGTATTATTGTCTGGTCTAATCTATTGATGGTTTCTACTCAAGCTGTGCTGCCACTCCGTCTACGGGCTCTAATCTAAGCTCTACTCTAGATATGTATGTCTTGGTAATACACCTCTAGCCTCTAAAAACCATGCACCTTATATGCCAGCCATCCGTATCTAGGTAATCTATAGCTTCGCACCATTCTTCCTCCTCTGGAACTTCTCATTCTCCTCCTTCAGCGGTGCAGCCTCATGACCTATCTGCCCCGGGCCCTGGTCTCCAGATGCTGTCGCTGTATCGCTCTTCTTCGGCGCGCTCTTATACCCATCCTCGACATTCTCCTCATTAATAACCTTCCCACTCGCATCCCTTCGAATCCCCAACTCAAGCAGCTTAGCAAACACCTTCGCAAAATGGTCAAAGAACAAATCCTTATCCTTGGCATACTTCTCAACCCACGGTCTAAACGCCGGGTCGCTCAGCAGCGCCATATCCGTCGGCAACATCATCAGTTCCTCGGGCTTCTCACCGTCTTCGGAAGCTAGATCCGCGTCCTCCTCCTCCACGTACACGAACTGCTCGACGCCGTTCGGCAGCCGCTTCTTCTTCCAGTCCTTCTCGTTCGCGAGCAAGACCTTGAAGTACTGATTCGAGAACCGCGTGGGGTTGTTAACCCACTTCCCCTCGAAGCCGCTCCGATCGCTATGGCACCGGCCGAGGTTATGCGCGCCCGACAGCGCCACGATCTCCCGGTCGTCGAACCCCATGCGGTAGAAGATATGCCTTAGATGCTCCGCGCCCTGCGCTCCGTCCGGCAGCCGGCCGCGCGGCGGCACCTTGCTATCGTCCGTGAAGTCGGTGCGGCCGCCCTGCCAGGGTATATCCCAGGGGCCGCCCATCTCCCTGATCGCGACGACGGCCGCGAGCGTCCACAGGTCCGCGTACGTGATCCAGGGGAACTTCGCCTTGACGGGCTCGAGGAAGGCGCGCGCGTGCTGCAAGCCCGCGTTCGCCGGGTCGCCGCCCTCCTTCTCGTACCGCATGCCGGCGCCGTTGGAGCCCCCCGTTTTCGTCTCCTTGCAGTACGTGCCTGCGGAGTGCCAGGCCAGGCGCACGAGGACGGGGCCCGCGGAGCCGTCGTCGTAGTCTGGTTGGCGGAGGAGCTTCCGCACGGCGTCTTTTACCTCCTCGAGCTGGGCGGGCGTCGGCTGCGGCTGCTGGTTCTCTTGCGCCATGTTGGAGCTGGAAGATAACTGGGTCGAGTTCGATCGGATGGGTCCTCGCGGTTCGGGTTTGTCTGCTTGTCCGAGTATGGTAGTGTATGAAATGAGGCGATTCGACTTCCCCTGTCCAGCTAATCGCCCCAAACTTCGCGACTAATGTGTGTGCTTCGCGGAGAGGCGAAATGGGGAAATTGTTTTTGAAAATATTAGACGAAGCTATCTATGATACGAATATAGCGAATCGAAGCTCGGCGAATTGTCACCGAGAAGCCTCGGCAGCGCTACTACCGATGGCGTTAGATTTGGGACAAGGTTTTGGCGCTGTCATCGTCAGCGATCCACTTCTTTTTATGATATCAGTGCATGTGCTTCTCGTGCTTCGGATGTTGAGCTCTGGCGGAAATGTCCGAACTGATTCGACGCAGTGGTATCATCCTATATCGCTGTTTTATCTTCCATCTTTACATATTGGAGAGCGAGGTTTTATGGAAAGAAGAATAATGAGACGCATATTTACTGTACTTAGTACCCATGTTTAAGTGACGTATGACAAGAATATTAGGGAACTAGCCTACCACTGTACACATTTTGAGAGCTGATAGATACGATCTGAGGCTTCTCGGATCCATGATGAGTTTAGAACCAACGTATGGAGTATCTTCTAGATCCGTAAATTTATAAGCGGTGTTCATATATCCGCATTACCTTGGTTTCTATTCTGCACAGACCGAACTAGGTCACAAATCGTAAACGCCCGGGGTTGGGTTTTCTGCTAATTAGGTATATTTATTATGTCCTAAGCGGCTAAGTGTCTCCAATACCAGTATGCTGAACGACGGGAGAGATGGGTATCATGTAAGAAAAGTAATGGAGCGGGGGTCTCATGAAAGTCCCATTGTACGCCTGGAGAATGCCTGGTCAAGAGAATTAAAAGTGACTAGAGAAATGGGTAAGTCTTAAGAAACGCTCGAATACTAAGCAGAATTTGTGGATCTCCTCCATATCATGAACGCGGCCACCCCCGCGCAGGTCATCGCTCCTAGAGCTAGATACAAGCTCGTCCTATCTGGCGGCGGTTCCTCGCTCTTCGGGAATGCCGTGCTGGGGTTCGTCGCGGCCTCAGCTAGAGCCACGAAAAGTTCGCCAATGCTATTCCACGTCACACTTACATGAACAGGCTTGCTCATCATTAAGCTTGACGTGTACTGATCAGGTTGCAACTCGCTTCGTTGAGTTGTTTTGTCCTTGTCTGCCTTCAAAGCCGTGTAGATCGAAGGTAGATTATCTAGTTGCGGGTAGCGTTTTCGTAGATCAACGATATGAGAGAATGAATCCGGATCCGATGAATCGTACGCATAGCAGATTAAGTCGCAGGAGTCTAGCCTGGCTTTGTTCTCCAGTATAGCAGGCTCAAGCTCCCCAAGCTCCTCAAGTATGAGATAACATTGCTTGCCGCCCTGAAGTTCGACACTGTTGACGGCTCTTCTGGGTTTGATGGTTGGGTTATACAAGCCGTCAAATGGTCGATTGAGGAATGCGTCTAGGAGAGACGACTTGCCAGCCCCTGATGCCCCAAGGATATAGCACAATACAACATTTCGTTCAACACGACCAGGCCGTCCTCTCCTTTTACGAGGTTTCGTTACCTTCAAAGCAGATGCGAGAGTCTCTTTAGCATTTGAAGGCTCGAAGCCTAAGTATGCGAGATACTCCAAAGTGGTTTTGGGTTCAAGGAATGTCGTCATACTCCATTGAGCTAGCCATCCTTGTAGAGTAATGTGGCCAGCTTCATTGTGAACGGTTGTAGACGGAAACGAAGACTCTACCCAAGAGTGAGGGAGACCAGGGGTGGGAGCGAACAAGGCGTCGAGTTCTTGGTCGTTTAAACCTCCGTCATTATCCTTATCGAATAGTAGAAAGAGATCCATGAAGAACCGGTAGCCAGCTGGACTAAGCTCAGCAGACGCATATTCTGGCACGTCGAACTTGGGATGGATAAAGCTGTCTTCCAAGCTTAAGTTGTCGGTATAATGGTATTTGCGTAGAATGATCCAAATGGTTTCATGCCGGCCCTTTTCAGCGTATATCTTATTTAGCTGAAGGAAGCCCCGCATATCAACACCTTTCTTGGTATTAGATCCAGGGACAGACTTCGCGATCGACAGCTTGATATTATCCAGGTCCTCGGGGGACAAAGGCTTATCGAAACACTTGTACTGAAACTCCTGGATCTCTTCGTCATTCAAATATCCATCCTGATCCTTGTCGCAGAGGTAAAATATCCTCTTCAGAGCCGACACACAAGCTGGCTTCAGGTTCCCTTCCTTGTAGTCGAAGAGTGGGGCGATGGGATGCGTAACTGCTTTCTGGCAGAGGAAGAATGTCTCATTAACGTTCTGGTGTTCTCTGGCGCTCGCTCGTATGCAAGAATCGATTTCCCTAAATTCGTTCATAACCGGTAGCATCTCATCTTCGATGACTTGCGGCGTGGTATTATCGGTCAAGTCGGATTTGTTGGCGCATAGGACGACGGGGACGTTTACTCCAAGGGAGCGGAAATAAGGCATCCAGAAGAGGGCAACTCGTTCATAGCTGTAGTGGTCGGAATAAACCAGTAGGATGACATTGGACTTTCGGATCTCCTTGCGTAGGGTGGTTCGGTCTTGCGGACGCGCCGACGTATCGACGATGGTAGTGGTGACATTTTCGGGCGTGCCAATGCTCGGCGGGATCGTTATTTGCGGAAGGACTGGTTGGATCTTATTGCTAACAAATACATCCTTGACAAGGGATGCAATGAGGCTCGATTTGCCAGTCCCTTCGTCTCCGCAAACACAAACTCGTACTATAGAGTGATGTCGTTAATCATCCGAACTGGCGATTAATGGAGCGAAGGATAAGGGTCGCGTACCTGTTGCCATACTGGGTCGGGATATCCAGTACTATGAAACTCCTTTACTATGATGCCATTCGTTCCCAAGCTATATGAATTGCGATGAATTACAGAAGCTGGTTGGATACTGGCGCGCGCATCAACCAGGAGAGCTGTAGCTGAGAAGGGGATATTTAACTATTGCGCAGTACCCGAGTTGTCGGGGAAGCGGTGTTGATTTGGTCTCCGCTTCGCGAATGGAAGAAACTGAGGAATGGGTGGATTGGAGCTGGTTGAACTTTATTGGGAACGGATCAATATTGGACATGTACGGATGATGGGTCGAAGGGAAATTCAAATACCTGAATCTGACGATTATCCGATTAGATAAATACATGTACGTCAATATTATATACATAGGTACAACTAGCCGATATTAACATAACCGCCCATATCTACATAATATATTTAATACATCTATGAAGATATGTAGATACTAATGATATAGATTCAGTTACCATTGGTCAATTCCAAATCATTTTTAAAGTCATTGATTTATGGCAGAAGAAACTGGAAACAAAGTCGCGAGCAATATGGAGATTATTGATGGATGTATGCTTTTCAGTGAAACCCTAGAAGACATCACCTATAAGATTCATCTCTATTACAGGCGGGATGCAGCCCTGAAAACATAGGTACATAGCTGCAAGTCCCTCCACTAAGACAAGACCTAAGCTGAATCAACAAGACCAATAATAACTGGATGATCACAGCTGTCATACATACATGTATAACTGATTCGATGTTTAGGTATATGATGTATTTGAAGTACACCTGCATGATCTGGTATATAGAGCAGGTACCCCGTCAGCCCTTTAGTGCATGTACCCTATTAGCACTTTATGTAAGGTACCTATGATGTAGGTTCAAGTTGTCACTTCCCCCCCTCCATCCAATCCCCATGCATCCAAATCGTCGTTTGTATTTACCCCACATCGATACCCCTGTTTGACACTCGCCTGGATAACCCCGACCTTGAAGCTTCCAGACTGGGGAGTTGTTCCTGTCGATTTCCAGAATTCGCATGATTACGTACCGACGTCTCGTTAGGTATTCCTTTCTTCTCCAACTTCACTTATTATCGACGACGAATGTTATTCTAGTATAAGCTGTAATTCTAGACTGTATTCACAGATGTTACGAATATGAACTGATACAGTTTACTTATCGAACGAAATCGACCATTACTCTGATCCTGTTCCCTCTTCTACCCGTTCTATTCGACACCCGGTTTTTCTAGTTGGATCGCGCGATATAGATTATACGAGGTGTATGTCTAGTATTACACGGCATTTCTTTCTCTTTATTTAGCGACTCTGCATTGGGGTCTAGAAACCGCTCGTCATGTTGTAAGGCTACCCTGTCTCTGAGAACCATGTTGTGTTGCCTCGACTATGAATATGCCCAGAAGCTAACAAGTTCGCGTGATCTCGCGCCCACAGTGTGTTACCGCCTCCGCCTAGGTATCCTACGCAGGCAGCGTATAATGCCGCTGTTGCTGCCGGCCATGCCACGCCCATGATCGAGACGAACAACATCTTATCGAACCCCGAAGACCAATTCTTAGCTGGAGAGGGTATGGTTATGTAAAAGAAAATAGCATTAGGGACTGGTGCTGAGGTTGTGATATAGGAACATACGTATTGAAAGAAGATCTTCTCCTTGCGACACCACCACCACACCCATCGGAGGCGCCGGTTATTAACCCCAACCCGTTAGCGACAACACCACAACCAGCGACTGCTGGAACCAAAGTCTCGCTTTTAAGCTTAGAAACACGACCACCACCCCCGGCCCTCTTCAAGCTTACCCCGACGACAACCACACTATCACCAAGCATCGCCGAACACCCGAGTGAGGGACGATACTCAAACGACGCCAAGTTTAGTAGTGATGGCGAGGGAAGAGGCACATCCTTCAGCGATGGTGGGCCTTCAACATCAGCCACAGCCATCTCAGCACCGGCTTTTGGCGACGGCAATGCGCTGCTCGCGCCAGAGAGGACCAAGGATCCCAACAAGCGGCGCAAACCAAAGAATAACATGACTAAGAGCAATTCATCTTTCATCTCGCGAGTCATCATCAACGAGGCATTCTCTAAGAAGCTTGCCGACCGACCGAGCGACGGCCTATTTGCTTTCGCGAACATAAACCGCGCCTTTCAATGGCTGGATCTATCGTCCCCCACAAAGGCTGACTACCTGACTAAGATTCTGTTTACGAAGGCGCATTGCCTGAGCCATGACGTCAATTTAGTGACGAAGAGCTCAAGCCATATTGATATGATCATGGGCTTCTCGACGGGCGAGATCATTTGGTGGGAGCCTATGTCTCAAAGATATACTAGATTGAACAAGAATGTGAGAGTTTAGTTCCCTACAGTGAACTAAGGAACTTCATTAACTAGTTACAGGGTGTTATAAACAAGACGCCAGTATCACAAATTCGTTGGATCCCTGGCGCAGAGAATCTATTTCTTGCAGCGCATATGGACGGCTCCTTAGTCGTCTACGACAAGGAGAAAGAGGATGCGATCTTCACTCCTGAAGAGGAGGAGACCAAGTCTAACGGAGACGTCTCAGCTCCCAAGGTTGTCGACCATTACAAAGAGATTAATGTCTTGAAATCCGTTCACTCGAAGAGCCAGAAGAACAATCCCGTAGCTGTCTGGAAATTGTCAAACCAGCGCATTAACGCTTTCGAATTCTCGCCTGATAATCGCCATCTTGCAGTGGTGTCAGAAGACGGAACAATGCGAATCATTGATTATCTTAAGGAACAGTAAGTGCCAAAGCCGTCATCTAATTACTGAACCTGTGATTGTTGACTACCGTACGTTCTAGACTCCTTGGGGTTTATAATGCGTACTACGGAGGGTTTACATGTGTATGTTGGTCTCCGGACGGGAAGTACGTCCTCACAGGAGGACAGGACGACTTGATATCCATCTGGTGTCCTTCAGAAACGACACTCATAGCACGATGCCAAGGCCATCAGTCATGGGTTACGGCTGTTGCTTTTGATCCCTGGAGATGCGACGAGAGGAACTATCGTTTTGGCAGCGTAGGTGAAGACTGCCGATTATGTCTTTGGGATTTCAATGTTGGAATGTTGCATAAACCTAAGGCAGTATGTTTCTCATCCTCTTTCAAGTTGCTACGGGTTGAATTGAATTGCTGACATAGTGGAATAGACAGCCGGTCGACAGCGTGGTAGTATTTCCTCTCGACTCCCCGCGTTGCAACGCGCCGAGACTCAGGGCACCTCGATTAGTAGGGTACGGTCAGACTCTATTGTCTCGGGGCTGGAGCCGGAAGAAAACACGATTAACCATCCTGTCGAGCCACGATCGAGAACAGCGATACTACCGCCCGTATTAACTAAGGTGGCAGACAAGCATCCACTTAGCTGGATCGAATTCACCGAAGACGCAATCATGATAAGTTGTAAGACAGGTAAGCTGCAGCCCATTTCCATGAAACCGAACCATCTTTGTTATGTTATGCATACTAAAGGGATCATGTCAGGTCATATCAGAACTTGGAGCCGCCCATCCGACTCTCCAGCGCAAGCGGATTCATGATAGGAGCAGAGTTCCTTAACAAACCCCTCTCAGGAAGCAAAGATCCAGACAATACCTAAGTGTGGGTAGTAGTGAGTGACTGTATTGTAACATTAATAGGAAACTTAGCCTTGTGGATATTGCAAAAGCTGCAGGAAGCAAACTTTCGAAGCGGGACCATGCATTGGCGCATTGTTGAGTCTGTCTTTGAGTCACCAGCGGGAGCGTGATTTTGCATATTATGGAACAGGAACAGGAAAGAAGAAGAAAAATATTTCAGTCGGGGATGCTACGGATGCTACGATACTAGTTCCGCCAACGAATGCTGTCGTGTTGGGTACATGTACGGTAGTAGGCTTTTGGTTGCGTCCCGTTTGCCGCCCGCCGCGCGGTGGCTTTTCGGTGTATATAAGTTGTGGGACCCGGTAGTTCTCAGACAAGCGGGTGGGCTCCAGAGGTGTGTTTAGTTTAGTGTACTAGCTACGACTCCTGGAAAGGATTGATGTTAACGTAGTCTATAATATTACACACGAGCCAAAAAATCGATGAGGCGTTTAATTTTCTCGTGAAGGCAAAAAAACAAAAAAAAAAAAATGAGGAGAAAGGGGGGACGTTTGCGTCGTCTCGGCTGATACGATGCAATGCCACGATTGTTGGCATACGCGAGTCGATACGCGACAAGATCTAATAATTGACGGGATGACTGTATAAGGAAATCCGGTACGTCTCAGTATGTCTCATTTAATTACATAAGATATGACAGGAGCGAGCGCTCCTTTGCATATGATATGAGGCTCCTATACCATGCGATGCGCGCAACGTGCCTTTGCAGGGCGCATAGTAATAAGCATGTGAAGAACCATTTTTCTTATCTTCGCTATCAACCAACCAACTCAGCTTGAGCCAAGGTACCTGGTAGCTAGCTATAGCTCCTGTAGGTAAGGGGGGCCAGGAGGTTGGTGCAAATATCGAATGGACCTACTAATGTGACGGCGCGTAAAGCTCCCGGACGCCGGCACCGGCATTGACGGCTCTACGCGGCGCCTGCGTCTAGAACGCGTCTAAAGAATTAAAGAGCCTCAACAAGGTTTTTTTTCTCAACTTAACTATCATTCGGCCCTTCAGATCCCAGTCCTGGTAAAGCATGAAACTGAGTGGTCCCTATCTGCTGGTAAGAACCATTAGAAGTTCGAACCGAAACCTAACGAGTAAAGGATGACTCCTCTTGAAAGGGTAATCCGTCGATGCGGCCAGCGGAGCCATATTAAGGTCGTGTTAGAGCCTGGCAGTTATGTATGCACGCGCAGAAGCCGTCTGTGTGAAACCGTTCTGTTTCCCTCGATATTCTCAGGCACAGGATGTTTCTTGCATGATACGCCACCTGAGGCCCCCACGTAGAATGGATATCTGGAAAGCGATCTTTTCCAAGGAGACTAGCCGGTCCACTTATGAGACCGAAATCCACTTGGCAATCATAGGGCTCAGCATTATCTTGGCCCGTCTGGGCACTTTAAAACTGGATTCATGTTAGGTTCTTTAAATCCTCGTTCGAAATTTCGTCGTCCTATCTCGGGAAAAACCGCGTCGAGCTCTGGTCCGCGCATCAGTACGGGTCTAGGTCAACGGAACGGATCCTTTGCTTAGACGGTGGAAACGGGCTATTATTCCACAAGTCATCGTCAGATTAGCCTCAAAGGTCCAGCTTCTTCAGTGTCCGATAAAATTGATAACACTTGCTTTCTCATAGCATCAGGACTACCGGCCACGTATGATTACAATCCACTTGACCAGAATCATGGATACTTCCTACGCGCTCAGCGGGATATATTTAATATGCCCCGTGTAACAGCTTGGCATGCAACGACGAAAATCAGAACAGTTTAACCCTAGGCAGTCGAGTAGAATCAACTGGCACGAGGCTTTCGTTGTCGTCATCAGGTATCCCTTATCACCTGAAAGTTGATGTAGCCACGTAGATGAAGCTCTATCATATATGTGCTTGGTCAGGAGGTGCAGACATATCAGAACCACTGATACCGACAACAACATAGCTAGGCGCATGTGAGATGTCATCAATAAGTACCAACGTGATGCCTGGGCCTTATCTATCATGTCGTGAGACACCACCAACACGAACAAGAAGGAATTATTATCAAGTTGTCTAGATAGACCGAAGAGCTCCAGCCATTCGGACAGGGATGGTCATCCATACTGGGCTAGATATGGTAGAGATAAAGGACCCTAAGGTAGACCCTAGCATATCGGACCTAATAATAACCAAGCTTTGTCGCTAGAGAATGTGAATCTCGCTTCAACAGATTGATTTGGGCTCTAGGTTCGATTTTAAGCCGACATTAGCTCAGCTAGTGTAAAGCGTGGGTTGCTTAAGGGTTCATTCCCATGAGCTTCAAGTGATAGCCTAGCTCGCCTAGTGTATAATGATTATTTGAGAAACAATTTACACGCAGTGGACGTGAGAATTTAGATGATATGCAGTATTACGTGAAGCAGAGCACGATGCCGCGTCCCGGTGTCAGGCAGAGCCGGGGAATTAGTTAAAGACCTCGGTACCTAGCGGTTCTATTGTTTGCTTCGGTTTGGCGGTTGTTTGTTTGGCCGAAAGGTGAGGTCGTGCCCCGAAAAAAGCGAGGGGAATAAATTCCAAGGTAAAGTAAAAAGAACAGCCTCCAGGCACCATGCACCCAGGGTAGCAGTCCGTTGAGCCAATTAAGCTTGGCGCATGGATCTGTAGTTCTTTAATCATGTCAGGAATAAAGCCACCTGCAATCAATTATAGAACGATCTAGAGAAAAATGGATCGCGATGCTCATAAGGCCGTGTTGCTCATCGGTATTCACCGCCAAGCCGAACAATGGAATTAATTGCAAGTGAGATTCCGAACTGGACCCAAAGCCAACCCCCACGGAAACTCGTGGATACTTCGGAATAATGTCCTTCGTAAGACAATGCATTCTTTCAGTTCGAAAAGGGATTCTTTGCAGACGTCTGCCACTAAGCGACATCATGGGATCAATTTTCCCCGGGCAGATGCTGTATGTCAGCTTCGCCCTGGCTGCGAATGGAGGGTTGCATCTTATTGCTGCAAAGAAAGGCGTGGAGAGCTGAATTGAGGAGAAATCATATGAATATGCGGGCGTTGCAGGCGTCGCAGGTGAGCGAGCCAACTCCACACCACACCATGATGCGATGATTCCTGACGATTACTCAAGGTCTAGGTCCTTGAATAGAGTAGGTCTATGCAAGGGTTTTGGTTATCAAGGTACTTGAACCAACTTGAGCTTGTGATGAGAAAAGTCAGCTTGACTGGTGGAAGCAATTCCATCAATTAAAAAAGCTCGAATAGCAAGGAAGTAGGGGCAGTTTAAATACTCGTGCTTTCGAGCAATGCAACGACAAGTAATGGTGTTGTCGGTGATGATCAGTCCATCCTTAGAAAGTACCTAATGAATGGACGGTGAATGGATGGACGGCCAACAACGACGGATGATGATAGAGAAGACTAGCGATTGTAAAAGAATAACGGAATTGAACAATAGAGTTATTTCCTGCCCTATCAAAACCTTCCATCGTGTGACTCGCTCACAATTCCATGCCAAATACGGAGTAGTCTTCTCAGTCCCACCATCGCTGTACTGTACATACATACATATATGTACATACACAGATACACAAGGTGCAACCGACCAATATCAGGTTCTGATGCCCCACCTGACTACTAGCACTGGACACCAACCGATCTGATGGCTGTTACCCTTTTTGAAAGGTACACTGTTACTAGTGGAGGGGGGAAGAGAAGGAAGGGAAAAAAAAAAAAAAAAAAAAAAAAAAAGTCAAGGTGATACACAGCCGCCTCATTGTGGATTCCCTCCCTCTCATTGCTCATGGGCTTCAATGCTCCATTATTGTACATACCGTACGTGGTATCCTAGTACCCTCTCTTCACGATCTACCAGAAGCGCAGATCCCGGTCGGCTACCACCGTTTCCAACCAGGTTCAGCCAAGTTCCCAATTTTGCCCCTGGCAATCGAAGGTTCCTTGACCACTTCCGGACCTGTACGTTACGAAGTCTCTTGACTGGTTGACGACATAAACTGGCCATGAGGCAGAAAAATGGGACGAGTTGCCCGAGCACGGCGGCGGAAACGTCCCCTTTACTCCTGGTTGATGATTACCTACTGGCTCCCGTTGTCAAAGCCGTTGCAATTTCCAGAGACCCCATTGTATTTGAATGGACATAGCTCCATCTCAAAGAAAAAAAATGTAAAGGGAGAAAGAATATTTACAGTATATACTAAAAGTAGTGGTAGTACCCACACGCGCTAGGAGTCACCCTTCGTATCTTGTGTCATACATACAAGTCCTTGCAAGCCGTCCCACGCTTGCTTTGTACTAGGACCGATTGTTGCTACTGTTTTTAATACTCGTCTCGCCCACTGCGAGCTTGACCTTACTCATGACCAATCTTCATTATTTACCGTTCACATTCCGTGGGCGAAATTCGCAGGCCAGCTCTGCGCCGAATGCTGGCATAACTTCGAAAGCAATAATCCACGCTGTCGAATCCGCCGAATTAAAAATGCCCTCTTTTAATCCGTTCACTTCCGTTGCCGGCCGGAATGCTTGTACTTTGTTCGAGATCCGGTAAGCGGCCTAATCTGATATTGACTAACAACGAAGCAACATTTCGCTAAATATTACCAACAGTCTTGAAAATGATTTCATCGTGTTTCGCGGAAATGAGCATGAGGCTTCCGGCCAGCTATTAAAGGGCGTTCTAGTCTTGTGTCTAAGAGAACCCTTAAAAGTCGAGGATGTGCATTTGCGACTTATGGGCAACTGTCGGATAGCGTGGGTAGATGGAAGGCAAACCCCGTCTGGAATTCACAACCAGAAGGTAGACAGGACGACAACGATTTTAAGACACACCTGGCCACCTTTCGTGGGTGAGACGACACACCACAACACCCTCGCCCCTGGAAATTATGAATGGCCGTTCGAGTATCTCCTCCCTGGAGATACTGCCGAGAGTGTCGAGGGCCTCTATCAAACCGGTATTACCTATTTCTTAAAAGCAACCATCTCGAGAGGGAAGTTGGCCAAGAACATACATGCTTACAAGCGATTCCGAATTATTCGAACTTTGGAGCCTGCAGCGCTCGAATTCAACCACGCCATGAGCGTAGAGAATATATGGCCCAATAAGATCGAGTATTCTGTGGTCGTCCCACAAAAGGCCGTCGTCTTTGGCAGCAACATTCCCCTGGAGATGCGGTTTACCCCTTTACTAAAAGGTTTGGAAATGGGCGCTATTACTGTCAAACTCATTGAGGTCCAGGAATTCAGTGTGACTAGCTACCCGGTCCCGACGAGAACGTATAAACACGACCGAGATGTCACATCATGGAATTTCGAAGTCAGCCGTGAACAGAACTGGCATGACAACATCGAAGAGACTGGTCAAGAAGGATGGGTTGTCGTTAAGGAGTTGCCGCTACCGAAGAGGTTAAGCAGATGCATTCAGGACTGCTCAGTTCATGGCATCAAGATTAGGCACAAGCTTAAGTTGACTGTCGCCTTAAAAAATCCTGATGGACATATTTCTGAGGTACGATTTCACGTCTGGTTTACATTTTCTGGAAGAGACATGTATTGACAATTGTGGATAGCTCCGTGCATCGTTACCAATCACCATCTTCATTTCACCAAATATGCCTTTAGACGAGGAAGGCAATCTCGTTTCTCAAGCACCGGAAGCTTCCAGTGAAGTGAATGAGAGCGATTCATCGAGCATGGCCCCTCCGGGCTACGGAATGCATGTACTAGACCAGCTATACGAAGACGTGGACCCCAGCGGAATCATGACTCCTGCGGTACAAAGTGGTGTCAACAGCCCGTTCTACGCTCAATCACGGGCGGGCTCAACAGAGAATCTGGCGGCCATGGCCCATGCTGTGGCCGTTCCGCCAGCTGCTCTATCTTCTAGGTTACAAAACGTATCACTTGACGAAGCTCGAAGAAACGAACACTACACCACAACTACATCCGGATCAGGGGCGACAACCCCGTTCAATCATCCGCAAGATAGCGAACATACCGGGGATTCGTCGCAAACCCACTCGACACAACTGTCACGACAGACGAGCGAGGAGGAACATCGGACTCATGCAGGAGGCCACCACACACCGCCAGAGCATACCGAGTTCTTGGACATGGAGCAATTGAGCAAAGTACCCAGTTATGCAACGGCAACAAGGACGCCGCTGCCAAGGTCGCATAGTTACACCGGTTCGATCCCTCTTCCGGATTACCAGACGGCAGTAAGTGCGCCGAATTCGCCAAGTCCTACCGTAGTGCTCGACCCTCTTGCAACCATAACAGAGGCCCCACACGCGGACGTGGACACGACAGCTTCGGCCACCGGATCGAGGAGCACATCGAGGACTAGGCAGTCCAATCGGCATTCAATAGGAGGGTTTAATTTCTTCCCCAGTCACGCAGCGGTCGGTGGTACTGATGGTGAACGTCGGCTACGACTCATCCAAGGACGGAGTGGCTAGTCGCCACGATACCGTCTTGGATTGTGACTCTACTACTGTTACGCTACCATCTGGAAATACCTCCCAACCTAAAACTTTTATGATTTCTAAGGGGATCGCCGCATCCTATTTATTGTTTTTCTCTTGGCTAGGCGTTTAATGGCTCAGGGGGGCTACTTTGACATGTACCAAGGCTCGCAATGGGAGTTAGTTACATCGGAACGGGGCCACACTTTTAAATCGGGCGGCGAAATGGCATCTGACTGCGGGCAACCATGCAAGTGATCGAATTGAACGGGTTTCGTTATGGATTGAGAGCATGTCTGAGAACAAACTATATACCCCATACTGTTTATACTTTTTCGCCATTGGCATTTTAGAAACCCAAGACACCGAGAGACTTCGGTGTCAGGAGGCAATACCACTCTCCATTCCCGATTTCGGCAGATTGGAGACCGAGGAGAGAGGGAAAAATTAAAAAATTTACTACCTCACCACGGATAATTACGTTTGTGACCTCTTGCATGAAGTATGGAGTGTTGCATCCTGTTGTCGTATCAAGTTAAAAAAGAAGTTTCTCGCTCGCTACGTTCTTGGGTATGTATGTATCGAAGGATCGGTGAAGTTAAGGTACATCGATACTTCTTCTCCCAGCCGTGGAGGAATACGACATTCGTCCATCCCGAAACTTCGGACTATCCGTCCGCAACCGGAATTGTTGTAGATCAACGGTACCCTCTTAGCTTTGGCGCCGAGGTTGCTTGTCGCATGCGCTATTATCTTCAGCCGCAGATAATTTTACTTTTTAAGATTGCTTGCTTACTTCCAGTCGGGATTGCTTTGTGTAGGTATTCAGGTGAATGGAAGCACGATATCCAAAGTGTACGCCAAGTGCGCAATTTTCCCAAGCTAACTTCGTCAAGTAAGGAGTAGATGGACTGGTCTGCTTGTAGTTGATCAGGCATTTACGCCACGTCCAGTCGTATGATGCAACGTCGTTGAGAAGTTTCGCGATGAAATGGAAATTGATCATGGGGATACATGTAGGTAGACCAAAGCTGTACATTCCAGGTTGTATGGAGGTACTTACATGTAGTTACAACTCAGGTATATTAATATTGACCTGCTTACGTACATACTTTGAAGGCATCGGTGACATCATCAGGCCTGAGACCAGTACATGTACGATCTTGACTCGACGCGGTACCACCGTCGTAATGTCTAATTGGTCCAGTCTATGCGACCGAGACCTTCAAAACACTCATAACGAGTTTTTGATGACCTCAACATCTTTTAGAGAATTCCTATTCTCATCCACAAAGATTGCTATCTCACCCCTCTACTTCCAATTCCTAACCTGTTTGGGCTAGATGCAAGGGTTGTCTGATATCAATTAATCGATAATCGGCGTCATATTAGATCCAAGCGCGTCCGCTGCCAGGGTTGAAGCTCAATGATCGACGCAGGGATAGAGCTATCCACTAAGTCGCATCACCGCTCTGGTCATTTGAAGCTGCCCAACTTTGTCCGCATCAAGTTGTAATTGTGTGTCCAATCTTGATAATTACTAGTTCGCCTTAGGCAGTTTATCACGCTCAATCTAAAGATATTATATTGTTATCCTCATCGCGACCAAAGTTGACCCTCTTTGAATCGATATTCAATTCAACCGACAAAAACGCCACAAAGCGCATTCTCCAAGTGTGGGGTAATCGTACCATTGACACATTTTAGGAATACGACGTACTGAATAAGGAAAACCACACAATGAGCGGCGACACGCAGACGATGCCTCTAAGGCAGGCGACAACGATGAGCGAGGAAGCCGTACCAGATATCGACCCAACCACTGTGAGTCGCAATTCGGAATTCACTTCATCACTGGCACTAACTTGGGCGCGTTATTTCTAGACCGCTGGTTTACTCGCTGAAAGACTCCAAGCTTGGAAACATGCCGTAGGATATCTAGAGAATTATGTCGAGGCGCTGGAAAAAGTACACAAGGCGCACTCTAAAGAATATGAGAAGGTCCTTAAGACGATATCTCATCCATTAAAGGAGGGCGCGCACTTTGACCAAGGCCTCGGCGGTGTAGCGGGCTTCTTCGAGAACATGCGAGTGAACACCCAGGTAAGATTCTGGTTTCCCTCTTACCCTTACCATGCATGATACCTAACAAATAAAGGCTATGATCAACTCAAATGCCGAAACGGAAAAAACTCTGAAGGGCTCGGTCTTACCCATCCTTGAGCGACTACACAAGGAGATTAAGGCAAAGCAGAAGGAGGTTACTCATGGAGTTGAAAAGGATGCGAAAGAAATCGAAAAGGCCAGGAACACCACCCAAAAGCATATTGAGCTCCTCGGTCAGCAGACGGCAGCTTTCGAGTCAACAGGAGGAAAATTGAACCCTAGCGACGACCCCTACGTCATTCAGCGAGGTGTCATTTACAGGTTAAATAAGCAGGTCATTGAGGAAAACAACCACAGAAATGACCTGATTAACGTTCAGGATAGCTTCAAGGCCTTTGAAGCTCATGTGATCGAAGTTATCCAACAGGCAATGGATGCTCTTAACCAGGTTGCTGGTGGCCAGGCTGAGAAGATCCGGGCGCTCTACACCGACATGTTGGGTGCGGCTCAACGTATTCCGGGCGACTTTGAGTGGAAGGGCTTTCTCCAGCGTGAGGGTCACCGCCTCGTTGATCCGAATGACCCCCCGCGGAGTGTGGACACGATTGTCTTCCCCAATCAGAATCACAGCGCGACCAAGCCGCTTATCGAAGGCAGTTTAGAGCGCAAGTCGCGAAACAAGCTCTCCTGGGGTACGCAATCTGGATACTACGTAGTGACTCCAGCGAAGTACTTGCATGAATTCAAGGACGACGACAACCTGCGCCATGACCCAAAGCCGGAGCTTTCTATCTACCTACCGGATGCTGTGATCAGCGCACCTACTGGTGAAAAATTCCACATTAAAGGAAAGGACAAGAGTAAGAGTTTTAGTAGCAAACTTACCGGGACTTCCGAGCTTCACTTCCACGCCCACTCCGCCGCCGAGGCTCAAAAGTGGTTTGACGCTATCCGTATTGCTGCCGGCGCAACTGGCCCCGCTTATGAGAGTAACCCATCTACGCCCGAAGCTTCTATGAGTGAGAAGAAACCGGCTGTAGATACAGGTGCTGCTCAGAAGGAACAAGAAGCTGGAATTACTGGTGGCGAAACCGTTAGTAGTCCTACGGAGATATCTCCGACAGTTACTCGGCAAAACACGCTCAAGAACGGTACGCCTGCGGCCGCTTCTACTGCTCCTGCCGCCCCTGCAGCCACGGACGAGAAGAAGACGCCTATAGCTTAGAGACGCAGCTTGTCTGCTGTCCAGGGTCGAAGGAGCTGGAAAATAATTCATGACCGGGTTATTGGTAATTAATGAGGGAATTATAATTTTTATTGACGAGGGGAGATTCAGCTTGGTGATTTAGCTCTACTTAGCTCTATTCAGCTTTGATAAGGACGACGACTATGGAATAGTGCTGGCCTGGACCTTCACGCGTCGGGTAACCTAGGCAACACGTACCGAGGTAAGGCAACGTCCTCGGGGTGCGCGACCTACTGTAATGGTGGCAGACAGAGCCATATAAGGTAGCCAGGAGCGGGGTTGCTTTTTGGAAACATGACTGAACTAGCATGCGGCAGTCATCACAGGCGAAGGAATGATGAGGCTGCAGTGCATAAGGGTGGGGGTGGGATTTTATTTTCCTTCCATGCCGCCTTTTTTTCGATATGCCAGTAACAATGACACACCATAACCGTTTATAATTTCACCAAATGCTGTCTAGAACCCGTGTATGTCTCAGTCTACGGCGGAGGTCAGACCATGTTGTCGGGTTGTGTCATCTTTTAGATCGGATTTTGTGATCTTGGCCATACTCCTCTCCGCTTACGTACCATTACTCGAATCTGGATTTTCATCAGCTCGATTTATCAGCTAGCCGCCCGAAGAACTTGCGTCCTACGTCCTATATATAGTCGTAAACTGGCTGACTAAAACTGCTCAAAACTTGCCGTGAAGCAAGTCGGAAATATAACTCATTTTTGATTGGCCCCTATTAAGCCCCTTTAACCCGCACGGGAAAGGTGGCGAACCATCAGCCTTAAGGTGAAGGATGTGGGTGGGCTTCAAGGTGAAGTTTGATCTGCGATCGTGAGGGTTGTTGATGGTGTCATAATCTATGCCAGAGTTCCCGAAGAGAAATCGGGCATAAGGCTGTGTACAAGGGACACCCACGGAGATAAAAATTCTAGGACACTTATAATTTCAATAGGGCTCGAACTCGACGTGAACGTAATGATAATTCCACATGACTGCCTAATCATGCAGCGTATCTATCTCCCGCCTTTGACGATAACGCTAGAGAAGCAGGCTCTGACTGTGGCTGTGGCCTAGACAGAATGTCCTTTTGCTCGCAGATTCTTCCCCAGATCTACAAGGACAAGCAAGCCTATAAGCCCATTCCAGCCATTAAGTCATCCTTCTATAGGGGTATGATGTTCAGACGTAGAAATTTTTTTTTCCTTCCTAGCTAGATCGAGCCTGTCTACGCGGCAAGGCTCTGCTATACCCCGGGTCGTTGGCATAGCGCGTTTCTTGCACTTTTCATGCCCTTAAAACGCCCCTTAATCTGTCAATGATGAGGGGAGGACAGCCTGGAGCGATGCAGAATCCGGAACGCGAAGCGAAAAAGGTAGGGATGAAGGATGGGGAAAAAAAAGAAAGAAAAATTCGAAAAACGAAAAAGACAGCCCGTAGCCTACCTTTGAAGGGACTCCGAGCCGCGCGGGCTTGCGAAAAGCCTCTATCTGGCCCTTCTCTATCCAGGACAGTTCTCGGCCCCCCTGTCCCCTAATGATTATCCCGCCTAGTAGGTAGGTAGGCTCGCTCCCCGCACGTAGCGCGTATCGTGTTTTGTCGAAGGGGAGGGAGGGATGTCCCGGTGAGGCTCTGGGCGTGACGTTTCGTGCTTTTCGTGCTTCCCCCATTCCCATACCTACCTAACTTACCCTTAGTATGTATGTAATGCCAAAATAAACCATGAAGACGGGACATGTTGCTCGCTGCCGTTTCCCATGCCCCTTGGCGCCGTATCTCCTTTATTCCCCCCACATATGATCTTTCGCCCTCCGTAAAATTTGCACCGGATTCATTCCGAGAAAAGCGCAAGCAACCCCCCTAGATAGTGTGTTAGTCGCCAACGTTGCGTGGTAGCCAAACAAAAAACAAAACAAAAACAAAAACATGACCAAACAGTGGGATGTCTATGAGGCCACCATCAAGGACCTCTATGCCGAGAACACGCTCTCCGTCGTCCGCCAGATCATGATCGATCAGTATGGGTTCAAAGCCTCGTGAGAATAATCTCTTTTTTTTCTTACTCCTTGCATCTGTCATTTTTGCTTCAACCCCCCCTATCCCCTACCTATGTGACCGTTGCTTCACCTCTCTTCCCTCCCTTCGTATTTTGCGCTTATGAAACGCGGAAGAGGGGAATACGTGCTAAGATGAACGGACGTTGCCCGCTCGCAGCGTAAGAGCGTACAGAGGCCGTCTGATCCGCTGGGGCGTTCGCAAGTACAACTGCCGGAAGCGGTCGTCGTCGAGCTCCAGCGGCGGCAGCGCAGGGAGCGCCAACGAGGCCGGGTTCTCCAGCGGCTCCGATACCTCGTCTCCCACCATGACGGCCACTGCTCCCACCACTACTACTACCAACGCGCAGGGCATCACGACAGACCGAAGACTGGGACCCGGCCACCTCGCCATGCCGGGCCGAATGACCCAGCCGTACAACAACGCGGTTGTCGACAGCAGCCAGCAGCCCCAGATTTATAGCAGTAGTCATCACGCGGATAAGTACGACTCCTCCTCCGGGACGGCGGCGGTGGCGGCTGGCCCCCCGCCTGACCAGATGAAAATGAAACGTGCACTAACCTTCTCTTCCTCCCCCCTCCGCGCTGACAGCCCCTACGAAACTAAACCCAAAGTCCTCCTCTCGCCGCCCCTTTCCCAGTCCAGCCAGTCCAGCCAGTCTAGCAGCATGCAGTACGCGTGGGATTCGGGCTCGCCTCCGCTGGTCCCCGCCAGTAAGCGCGGCGGCGGCAACACGTCCGCTCCGGATCTGAACGGTTTTGGTGGAAGTGGTGTTAGTATTAGTGTTAGTAGCGGAGGGAGTCACCACGCCGAGGTTATGGCGCCGCCGTCGTATTTCGGCGGCTACGGAGCCCCCGTGCCGATGAGTAGCAATCCGTATGCGTCTCCGCCGAATGCCGGGTACGAGGGAGGTCCCGCAAGCGGGCATCGAGGGGGTGGTGGTGGTGGTGCCGGAAGTTCCGGCATGGGGTACTACGACTCGCGGCAGAGGGGTCGGGACAACAACGGTGGCCAGATGCCGGATGGGCTGCCGTACCCGTCCGCGGTTCGGGACTACGGGCACGGCGGGTAAGCGAAGTTGCGACGGCTCGAAGTTTAACGTCGGACGTTGGGTACGAGGTTCTTGAAATCACACTATTTCCTAGCAAGGCCGGATGTTAAAAGAGAAGGCGCTTTTCACGGGATGATGTATAGGTACACAACGATATGTTTTTGTCTCGGATAGGAGGGAGACGGATTTCCTTTCTATTCGCAAGATGAGAGGAGGAGAGAAAGAGAAACATATACGACAGAAGAACAGGCGTTGTTCGACTGCAGATCCCAGTTCTGGCCCCAATGACGAATTTTACGAATCTCTTGTGTTCTCTTCCTTTAACCCCCTTTTTTCACGTGTATCAATAGGGACTTGGTTGGAGGAGCTATACTACGGTATGGAAACTGCCTTGGGGGCTGATGGGGAGTATTATGTGGTACTGGATGATTTATTTTGTCAACTGGGGAGAGGAGTACCTTATTTACCGCCAGATTAGCAGTTTCTTATTAGACGGAGAGGATTTAAAGTCGAATACTCTCTTTTATTAATTTGTTACAAATTCACGTCTTTTCGTGTCCATATGCACTAAAATGTTTCCTTGTAGGTGAATAGCTCCTATAGCGAGCAAGCAAGTAAGGGCGGCCAATGAGAGGACTCGGCCAATAGCAAGTTAGCGACATTGCCAAAACAAGAAAGTGGATAATTTGTAAGGTCAAGAGGTATCTTTGATATCTTTGACAGAATTGGTGCTGGGATTTATTGCCAACCAGACGATTAAATAGGTGTTAGGTACTCAGAGCTAGTAAGTCAATACGTGAAAAATAGAATACTGGACCGGGAGTTGTAGTCTACCAGATAGTTGATCAGCTTGGGAAAGTTATTTATAGTCCTGTCACCATCTGATCCAGCATCTTGAGCTGCTTCTAATATCTACAATGGCATGTATACCCTTTTATAAGGTAAGCAAGTATGTATAGGCACCGCCCATGAGCATATATTGATATGCTATCTAAGATCCTTGAATAATCATGAGGATGCATGGGTCCCCCTTTCAATGTTGGAATCTTCTAACAATATTTACTCCGACGATGGACTCGGAGTATCGGAGAACCCATTTCATTATGGAGTACGGCGCATTCATGTAACTAGCGTACCACCACGGGTCGCATAATTCAGATCCCGTCTAATACAGCCAATCATTAAACTTTATAGAAGCAAAACGCCAAATAGAAGCTTGCAACTTCCATCTCCGCCGGTGTGACCAAAAGCGATCCCCTACCCCGCTCCCGGACGCCCATGCGCTCGCTTAGAGGCCCCAATATTGGGTCGTCCTTCTCCGCCTCCCAGATGTCGTCGAACTTCTGGTGGTACTGCAGCTCAAGGTTGTAGTCTTCGGCAATAGCACGGAACGCCGGCCACGGAACAACATATTCAGGGACCTCCTCCACCGCCTCGTCGAGGAAGAAGCTGTACTTCCAGCCGAAAGGTGGTCGGAAAATGCCATCCTCGGGCGTCTTACCGGGGAACCTAACCCGGTAAAGATCATTACCCCATTCTGCCGTCTCCTCCGCTTCCTCAGCCTCTCCTTCCTCTTCGGCTTCGCCCTCCTCCTTGGGTTGAGGTTCCTTCTTTTCGGTGGCCTCCTTCGCCTTCTTTTTCTTAAGCCACTCGTTGAACTTCACAACCCGATCGCCGATCACGTCCGAGTTGGGTATGCAGCCTATAAAGCGGCCGCCCTTCTTCAGCGCGCCGGAGACGTTTTGCAGCATCATCCGCGCCTTGGCCTCGCTTTCGAATGCGTAGTGCATGCAGAACATCATGCTGACAATATCGAAGCCGCTTCTACCCATGGGAGAGTGGTCGAAGCCGACTTGTCTGACGATGTCGATGTCGCCGATAGATTCGCCGTAACAATCTTTTACGTAGAAGCGCGCGTCGAACAGGTGATGGTGGCGTCCCCCCCTATGGCCGCCTCTGCCGCCCCGGCCTCCGCCGCCACGATGGCTCATGTTACGATACCGTTCGCGCGCCTGGTCGATGGAAACATTTGCTGGGTCTAGCCCAACGTACAGCGCGACTTTCTGCGGCGCCTGTTGCCACTTTCCTAAATCACCGCCCTTTCCGCATCCGATATCGAGGACGAGTAGCTCGTGCTCTCTGTTGCCGGCTAGGTCGCGTCCTCGCTCATGGGCACCGGGCTCGTGGTCCTCGTCTGGCGAGAACTTCTGTATCAGCGTACTCTTGACCCAGTTGTTGAACGACCGCAGCCCCTTGATCCGGCTATCCGTCTTCCTCCAGTCGCGGCCTCGTTCAGGCACGGCGTTGTAGTGTTGGCGCACGACATCGTTAATGCCCCGCTGGTCCAGCACAGCCTGCGTGGCTGCGGCTTCAGCGGCCTCGCGCTCGCGTTGTTCCTGGCGTTGGCGGATGGACGAGGTTTCTGCCTGGGAGAAGCGAGCGCCGCGACCGGGTCGCTTGAGCCTCCGAGGCGCCTCGCCCGATGGTGATCTAGAGCGCTGGCGCTTCTTGGCCGGTTCGAGTTTCTTAGCGTCGAATGGCTGGGGAAGTTCGTCAAACGAAGACATCTTTGAAGGATCTTCACGGCGATTGCTGCTGTTTCTAACGGGTGATCGTGAGTGCTTCCGTTTCTTAGCGGGCTCGAGTTGCTTCGCGTCGAAGGGTTGGGGTAGCTCCTCGGGAGCATCGTCTCCTGCCATTGTGGGCGACGGAGAGTGATTTTCGGTAACTTTTTTTTTCTCTTGTATAAAATGCAATTGGATGAGTGATCAACAATAGTAAGGTGACAAGCGATGGAATGTTGATTCTATTCTAATCACATATGAAATTGCCCAAGAAGAAAATGTTGAGAAGGAAGTGGTATGTCAGCTAGTGTAGGTACTTGCACATCGGAGGATTCCTAAAGTGGAGGGTTCAAATGTAAAAAAGAGGTATGTAAAGTCTTGGCGTTGAGCTATTATTCTTGTGATTAGGTACGTACCTTGAGGCTCTAGAAGGGTCCACATATGCTTTATGATTGGTTCGGTGTTTAGTTCCTTGGCACAAGTTACGTTCGCTGGTGGCCGCCTGCAGCTGCTCGCAACCGCCTCGCAAACCCAAAGCTCTAACTAGTAACTTTACCAGTCCTTTAGCAAAGCTTCATCAATCAACAACGTTGACGAATTCAATCCTCGGGTGGTTCTTTTATCTTTTTATATCGTAATACACCTCATCTCTTGGCAACTCCCCCCATAGTCACAGTCATTGTCGATTTATCCGTCCCCGTCAGCAATTCACCATGGGTTCCGACCCCCAGTATGCGAAATGGCCTGCTCTACCTCTAGCCCAGCACGTCTTCACCATCACGAATCCCTACGCCACTCGACCCGCTCAGCAGGCTGCTGTTAAGAGCTTACAAGATGGAATCAACGAGCACAAGATGGCTCCGCTGTACAAGTATTTAGCGCACCCTATCGAGGGTATCCTGAACACCATCGGTGAGACCACATCAGCAGCAATACCCTCGAAGCCTACAGGTAGGAAACCGAGCGCTGCTGGTATGGTTGCCAGCAAGAATGTGGGCGCGACACTGCCTTGGGATGAGGATCTTTACAACAGGCTGAAGGAGGAGAACGACCAGGAGCTAGAGGGGTTCCAGAAGGAAGAGGACGAAGCTGTTGAGCAAGCTGGCGAGACGGAAATCATGGCTGCGAAGGGGAAGCGTGCCGACTTCTTTGCCAAAATTGGTGACAAGGTAATTTGAACCTTTCTGCAGCTACTCTGCTGGCAATTCTATCCCATTTCCGGCCAGCTAGTCCTAACTTTAGACTGTTACTAACAGCTTCGCGACAGGACAAGGCGATAGCAGCCTACGAGGATGTCTTCGAGAAGACGGGCATTCTAGGCACCAAAATTGACTTGGTGCTCGCCATAATCCGTATGGGACTCTTCTACGGCGACAAGGCGCTGGTGAAGAAACACGTCGAGCGTGCGAAGACCCTCGTCGACAGCGGCGGCGACTGGGACCGTCGCAACCGCCTCAAGGCCTACGAAGGCCTGCACCTACTAACAGTACGCTCGTACAACCTTGCCGCGCCCCTGCTCCTCGACTCGCTGTCCACATTTACATCCTACGAGCTGTGCACCTACTCGAACCTCGTCGTCTACTCCGTGCTCGCCGGCTCCGTGTCCCTCAAGCGCGTGGACTTCAAGAGCAAGGTGGTTGACGCCCCCGAGATCAAAGCCATTTTAGGAGCCGACGGTGACGACAAGATGCTCGCTCTATCCGGAGCCATATCCGCGGGTCCCGGGGCTGAGGACGCCGACATGCGCGACGCTGCTAAAGACACGGTCTCGCCCACGGCGCCCACCAAGGTCACCACCGCCGTCAACCTGACCACCCTCGGCACCGGCTCCGACCAGCCTGAGGCCGAGCTAGCCGTTGACTTCTCGCCGCTGGCGCAGCTGGTCAGTAGTCTATACAACGGCCACTACAAGCATTTCTTCCAAGCCTTAGCTCTCGTCGAGGAGCAGTTCCTTACTCAGGACCGCTACCTGCATGAGCACAAGGGCTGGTTCATCCGCGAGATGCGCCTGCGCGCTTACCAGCAGCTGCTGCAGAGCTACCGCGTCGTCGGGCTCGAGAGCATGGCTAACGACTTTGGTGTTACGGTCGATTTCCTGGATCGGTATGTCTACTCATTTATTTATTCATTCATTTATTCTTTCATCCATCCACTTCCTTTTTTCTATCTACACCAAGATTTACATATAAACATTTGATGAATACATTACTAACCAGCCTTCGTAATCTATATAGCGACCTAGCCAAGTTCATCGCCGCCGGCCGCATCCCCTGCACCATCGACCGCGTGACGGGCAAGGGCGTCATCGAGACGAACCGCCCGGACGACAAGAACAAGCAGTACCAGGACGTCGTGAAGCAGGGCGACCAGCTCATCACCAAGCTGCAGAAATACGGACAAGCCGTGCGGCTACGTGGCAGCGAGAGGGCGTAAAGGGGCGTAGTTGGTAGAGAGGGGAAGATATCTACATAGTAATGAAATCCCGGGTCTGGGACAAGCTGCTGCATTGAGAACTTCACTTCTGTGCAATAGAAAACTTATGTACCAATACCAACCAAACATAGACGAGCGGAAAACATGATCCGTGTTTTCGTTTTTGGCCCACGATGAGGGATTTGCGCATTAATGTTTTCGTCCCGTAAGAGTCTTTTGATTTTGTGGTGCATTACCTACCTAGGTAGGTACCTAGGTAGGGTACGGATGGTTGAGTGGAGTGTAAGTTGGTATCAATCCCGGGTCCCCCCTATCTAATCCCTTCCATGGAAGCAATCTCAATCACAAGGAGGTCCTCTAAACGCACGCATTCAATATGTTTCAGTGGTATCTAGTTTTTTTTCTCCGTGGAATGATTCGAGGACCTCTAATTACAACCCGTAGCCGGATCTAAAATGGTGAACCTGAGTTCCTTCCTCCTTTTCCATCCCCGCATGTCCCATGCCTAAACAAAACCCATGATGCCTCCGCTTTCCCCTTCGTCTAATTGTACTTGTCCATAAACTCCTTGTGGAATTTCTTAATGCTACCAACCCACTCGGTGCCAGGAGCCAGGAATGTGGTGCGGAAATGTAATGTGCCCTCTTTTTGACCGAAGCCGCTGCCAGGCACAACGCACACACCGGTAGTCTCGAGCAGACACATAGCGTAGAACTCGTCGGGAGTACGTCCCTCTTGCTTGGCAGCTTCGGCAGCCTTGGGGGGCACATGGATGGTAGGGAACAAATACATGCTTCCCTGGGGTTCGCCACACTCGACGCCTTCCATCTCCTTGAAAGCCTCGTAGAGCGCATAGGCGCGCGTCTTGAGGTTGTTGTAGATGGCGCTATACTCCTGATTGTACAGTTCGTATGAGGGCTCGCCGGGTTGGGGCGGATTGACCATGAGCTCGACGAGACATTGGCCGATAACCGGTGCGCACAGCGTGATGGACACGAATTTGTAAATCTGCTCCTCGACCTCGGGCTTGAAACCGATCAGGTCGAAGTAACCACCTCGGTGCCCGCACTCGCCGACCATACCCTTGGATATGGAGTGCAAGGACGCGAGCTCGACCTTGTCAAACTTGCCAGGGTGCTCCTTTTGCAGGGTCAGTAGAACCTGTCGGAAGCTGTGGAACTTGCCGATGAAGACGTTCGTCTGGTAGACTTCGTCGGCCATCACCACGAGCTTCTCCTCAGCGGCGAATTCCAGGACGGACCGCACATCTTCCTCGGAGAGTGAGGCGCCCGTTGGGTTACCAGGGTTGATGATGACAATGGCGCGGACATCGATACCGTCACTCTTGGCCTTGTTATAAGCCTCCTTTATGGACGCAAGCGACGTACCCCAATGGGCCGACTCGTCAAGATAGTAGGGTACACATGTCGAGTTAAGGACCGAGAGCGAGGCAGTGTACAGAGGGTATTGAGGGATAGGCACGAGAACTCCGGTGGTAGGAGAAGCGCATATGATGTGTAGGAGGGTGTTGACACCGGAAGAGGCGCCGGCAGAGAGGTAGATACGAGATGGGTCGGCAGGAAAGCCATCTCGCTCTAAAATTGACTGTTAGTCTCAATATTTGGTATAGTTAGCTTTGTTACATACTCTCTAGGAACTTAGCAATGCTCTCCTTGATAGCAGGAACACCTGCGCTAGCACTATACGCTCCAACGCTGCCCGCATGGTCCAAGAGCCATTTAGCACGCTCTAGCACATCTGTCTTGTAGCCTAGAGTGTTGAGCAAAACATCCTCATGCTCCAGTAGCTTCGGGTTCTCGAGCAAACTCAAAACCTGTCGGAAATAGGTGATAGGCTTCTGGTCGAGCTGCTGAGGGTTGCCGATATTGGCGCTTATAACCTCAGAGAAGGGCAGGCTCGTGTCGCCTTTTCTAAGCCTAGCGCGGTATTCCTCCGACTTGACGGCGAGCTCACCGCGAACGGCGTACTTGGCCTCGACGATGTGCGGGTTGATGTTACCAAGGTTGAGTCTCGCCATATCTCTTTGCTGGTGCAAAAACCTTTTCGAAGTGTGTAACAGCGGGCTTGGAGATGGCGGGGTAGTAGACCCTGAATGTGGCGGTAGTGGGGTTCTTGCTAGTACCAGTCTCGGTACCGGTACTGATGCTACCGCTCCCGCTCCTGCTAAAAACAGCTTCGTTTAAGTAATAGTCAACAAATTTTAGAGGGAAAGAAGATAATTGAGGTAGCTAAAGAAGATTGCAAGTGGAATTTAGGGATGATGAGGGAATTTTCACCCGGGACTGTATAAACTAAACGGGAAGGTCGGGGAGGCAAATTGTATGATAGGCCCCAGGTTCGACTTCTTGGAAACCCGGTGCGTGTGTGCCATTGTGCTCTAAGAAACTGCCTCAATTTGGAATTCGTGCAACCAGTTTCAACCAGCTTCACCCCAGGTCATAGAGCAAGTATCTTATTGCCCAATGCATCCCAGAAGTGTTTACCGCCTGACCGCGTGCGTCGTTGGCTCGCCTTAAAAGTGTGGGACATAGTATATCATACCACAGTCGTGCAGTAAGAAATAAACGAAATGGACGGTAATTGGAAGACGGCCGCATCCACTAGGACAAACTCCGAACATCGGGCCATTATCATGCGCGCCCGACATCGTCTATATGTAAAATCAGGAAAAGTGTAGCAGTAAAATAGTGTGGGGGAAGTTCCAAAGTTTGGCTTCTTTTTTATTTATTCGCGGTTGAAGCTAAGAAGGGAAAATGACTAATAGGGAAACTTATTTACATACCTGCTGCGATATGTAGGCCATGTCGCCGATGTCGATGGACGTAGCTTCTGCTACTATGAGTCGTCGTCGAGGATATTATAGCATCAAGACTTCTGGTCCGAGCAACGCTCAACTGGGCCGCTGCCATTTGATACAAGGCAGGTAGCGATGCTAGGGCGGAAGAAGAGAGGGTAGGCTAGTTGGGAGAAAGAGAAGGGTCTTCGGGACTAAAGGGACGGGCGTACCTTTTTTTCTTTTCTTTTTTCCCTCTTGCGATGACTTCCTATATCGCAACTTTATCTATCGGCTAATGTTGATACCAGAACCCGACAAACTTTCTCACCGCTCACCGTTCCGATTACTAGGTACCGGAGTTAACTATCGGAGATAATCCCTGTTTAGGGTCCTTTAAGGGTCCTCTTGGCGGAAGTAACGATAAAAATGAGAAATATTCTCTCCTCCTCGCTCCGAAACATTTACTAAGACATGTGGGTCTATAACTGAGCTTCTATTGAACAAGCGAGGACATTCTAAGCCAACGGAAATAGGTCTCTTGACAAATGGACGAGATCTCTACTCCACTCCCGTTGTCCAGGATAAGACTATTGCCAACATACAGCATCTAGTGGAATGGAAAGAACTGAGAGTGAACCTAACTCGAGAACTTGAAGTATGTTGTTAACTTACGACAACAAGGGTTCCTAGGATACTTTCACTTCATCTCACGCCGTGCCTTGGAGACTAGGCATAGTACTACCACGAATGACTATGTGGTTATTCACCAGAAATAGTACAGCAGCACTGGCGAAGTCTATGAAAGTAGTACATATATGTGCGGTGAGGATAAAGGCACCAAGGGAAGTTAAAGCTAAACCCCCTTTAAAGGAAGGTATTCTTGTAAAAATCGCTCGGGTTCCTCAAGATGGTACCACGACAACGCCTGAGAACAATTTAAACCTTTCACAGATACTGACATGATTATCATAATAATTTTTTTATCTGTAAAAACAACCTTACGCATTATTACTTGTCCTTTCCTATTTCTTGGGTTTCCCTCTTCTTCCCCTTCCTCCGCTGAAAATGGATATTAAAACAAAATATGTATGTAAACGCTTGAGGAATATGGATAATAATTCAAATGGGTGTAAATCTCAATGATAAACCTCTCCGAATATCTACTACTTTAAGAGCCTTCCTATGATCTACCTGGTTTTACCCTTGTAGATATACTATTTAGGAAGAACAATGCATTTATAAACGGCCGGTGAGAGTGTTGGTTAACTGCATGTTACCATATTTCGGCTTGCTTGTCTCGACGGAGGATTGTTAACGCCCAAGAATGGTCATGAATTATGTTGATATGCGCTGATGCCCATTCATCTTGGCTCTCAGGGTCCCAGCCTATCATTCGTATATACGGTAAATACAAGGATCAAGAAGTCCTATTTCTTGGCCCCTCAACAAGGCTCGAACTATGATAGGTCGTATCGGGATTTTGTCGAACTCCGCCTCGTGCTCGTCTATTTACTATTGTATCTTTGCAAAAATGTATCCAGGCCCTCAATTAATAGGCTCAACCTCGATTCGCCTTCTCAGATTGTTCCCCGATCAAGATGATGACGCGCCATTGCGGTGCAGCCTCGAGGCCGCCGACTTGGCTGATAACCCAGGTTTCATCGCGCTATCTTATGTTTGGGGGGCCACCGCGCAGCCTCCTCACGTGGTCCTGTGTAACGACCACCCCTTCGAGGTGACGGAGAATTGTTGGGAAGCCCTGGTCCAATTTCGTCGGGATATGCGGAGACCTGGAAATACTAGGTCGAGTAGCGAGGATCCCGGCTTAGTCCCGCTCTGGATCGATGCAATATGCATCAACCAGAAGGATGAGGTCGAGAAGACCGGCCAGATCCTGTTGATGGGCAACATCTACAAGAAAGCGTCTTCGGTCTGTATCTGGCTGGGAAGAGGCGATCGCCAGACCGATGATGCCATGGCTTATCTTAGCACATGTGGATTTCAAGACCTGCTAGGTCCAGGTGGGAAGCACAGCTATTTAATATCCCCTAAGGCTCACTTGCGTGCTCTTTCTCGCATAATATTCATACGCTACATTGAGATTCTATCATTCGCTATGTGGCCAAGGAGTGAGTCAACGTCGGTGTAAGAGTCCAAGCGTCTCTGAACTAGCTCCTAACAAGCTTCTATCACTTATCAGATGCTCGCGAAAGAAATCGCACCACGATGTATCTGCCAGACCAACTACTATCGGATTATGTTGTTCCAACACTCCTGGGTCGACCGTGGATCACTCGGGTGTGGACCTTACAAGAGGCCGTCCTGAACCCGAATCCGTGGATCCAATGCGGAACGAAGCGGCTGCCCTGGCGGTCACTGATCCACAGCATCGCGTTCATCTCACATTTCGGTCGGTTTAATGAAGCGAGCAACCGGTGGATCGCCCTAATCAAGATGTGGAATGAGATCCATCTCGACCCTAACGATCGCGAAGCCCTCGACGAGTCACGTAAACAGTTTTTCAAGCGCGCTAGACCCGATATCGTCACCCATTGGTCGATGCCTATTTTCCTAAGTTTCGGTATAGGACTCCTAAGTATCCTCCTCACACCAGCTATAGGGAGTCTTGTGGTACTATATGTGCTCTTGGCAATATGTTATCTGTACCTTGCTCTTTACCTTTGGGCTATAGTCAATTGCAACCTGCTCGCCCACCTATCAACGAATCGTGTCGCTTTGCACCCAGGGTCCATACTCAATCCTCTCCGGGCAATAGTCCAAGAGATCCGTCGGCGGAGATGTCTTGAGCCCATCGATCGAATTCGTGGTGCAATTGAGGTCCTAAATCAGCTAGGTGTCAATATCCAAGGGCCTATAACGACTGATAACTTTGCCACAATCAGTACAGAGCTAACCGTCAAATGGCTCGAGGGTTGCAAATCTCTCAATCTTCTTCTTTGCTGTTCGAACCAAGGACCGCAGGGACAACCTTCTTGGGTGCCTAACTGGTGTCTGTTTGAAGAGGACTCGTGGCTAGACCCTAGGTATTTGAGCTTCACCCCCATGGATCTGCGGTCGGACAGGTACAAGGTCTCTAGCGAGTTACGCGACCAAAGTACGTTGACTCACCGACTCCGTCGCTGGTTCGCTTCTGTCACCAACTCGAATATGACTGGGTATCAGTTGGGTACCGCCATTCGACCGTTAGGAACTGGCTCAAATGGCGGGGACTGGCCTACATCTGGAATGTGTACTCCCATGTCTAGACCAGTTTGGAGCCTTCGCGACAACCATAGGCTGGCTCTTCTGGGTAAACAAGTTGGCCATATTACTTGGGTCAGCCAGGATTTCCAGAAGACCGGGGAGGCGTTTGATGAGAGAGAACTGCCTCTCCACATCCATAATATGGAAAATATTCGTACTTTAAGGTCGAGAGAGCATAGCGATCGACCACCATTCCCGGCAAAGCCAGCTTGGAGCCACATTCCCAGCCATTATATATTCGATCGTGACACTTCGCAATCGCTAGGTTCGCTGCGGAAGTTGCTGTTTTCGAAATTTGGGCGTTGGCACGGGTTGATCTGGTGGTTCCTTGACCGGCCTGCGGAAGATATTATCTCAAAACTTAACCGGTGTCCTAGCCTCTCTAAATACCATATCCAGCTAACAAACGCATTCGCAAAGAAACAGCGCGTTCTGGCAGAAGCTTCGGGAGGGTCTTTCGGGGTGAGGTATAGTAACTGTCCCAGGGGCACAGAAGTAGGAGATCATATATTTATAATCTCTGGTATCGCTTTGCCACTCGTCCTCAGGGAGACCCAGGATATCGGGGTATATCGATTGATAGGCTTCGCGGAGGTGAGGAGCGCAGAGTTGATGCTAGGAAAGGTCTGGTGGAGGGTGCTTGAAGACAATTCTCTTCACGAGGTGATTATCCGTTGAACTGACGGCCAACCAGGGCAAACCATACAGATTTTAAGCAGGTATCTAGGTAGACACGTAGTTACGGTAAATATGACGTTAATAGTGATTAGTACTCCTTCCTATATCAAAGGCCAGCCTTTGGATTGGAGAAAAGGGGCTAACTAGATGGATCGCATGCGAGATGTTTTGCTATAATTTGGAAATACTGGGATTTTAGTAGAGCGGTTGAGGAATACACAAATAAGGCACAAATTTACTTACCATATTAATGTCAAGCATTACACCCGGATTGCGCCATTTCAAACTATAGATAGGTACACACCACGTAGCTTGCAAGGTAAGCAAGCAATGGACATAGAACAAATAAGAGACAATTCATCTATATAAATATAGACGACGGACCACCTCACTTTCCACAATCTAATAAGAAGTCCCTAAGCAACATGCAGGGGCCAATTTTGGTTTCTGGGTAATCGTCACACTGGCTGGAGCATCGGGAACCCGCCTATGTATTGCATCGTTGGGTCCTATGTTTTGATATTTACGTGGAAAATCTGAGCAACATCATCCTGTAAATCTTTCGAAAAGCTCACGGGATGGGTGTCACGATGAGGACAGTCTCATAGGTTAGTCCTCATTGGATGTTTACTCACAGAGGACTTCCTAGTACGTATGATCCGAGCCCTCTTTTCCAAGCGCTTCTTCTGCCACGTTAAAACATGTACAGAACACCTAGACAACCCCTTAAAATTATCGATGTGCCTGGATTATCTCCTAGAGGCGTACGCATACGACTTCGTATTGTAGCGATAACATCCTAGATGTATTCTGCCGTAGGTGTTTTGCTAAGCTACCGCTCTGAAAGGACGAAAAGGTCGTAATTTCCGGACTTCCAAGTACCTAACCAATATAAGCACGGGATGTCGAAGATAAGATTCATACATAGAAGTATTCTTTCTAAACACCAACTTCTACCCGAAGCAAGTCCGACTGGGTTGAATTGGGAACACAGTTGTGCCTCTACAGTGACTTGGATAGGTTGGGAATCATGACACCCGAAGGAAGAACGTAAACATTGATAGCTCAGACCAGTCGAGTTGTTTGAATCGTGGTAGTTGCCTTTCTTCTCTCCTTCCTCCTTCTTACTACACTCTACACTATAGAACGCGCCCTAGCGCCCCCTGATTGGGAGGTATCGAGAATGGCGCGGCCACCCACTACTAAACGTGCTGAAGTAGGCGCGTTGAGGAATATATATAACGAAAACTATCATCATATCTCGAGGTACATCGAGACTCCCTCCAAAACAACAGCCTTTCGTACGAAAATTTTCTAAACAAGTTAATTAATTAACCCTCAACTATGGACTCCCAACCGGAAGCCTCAAAGCGCACTGCACGGAAGCGTTCCTCCACGGAATCATCCTACGTATGTACCTACTCCTTTTTAGCCATACTAAGTATATGTATCTGTTCGTTGTCTTCGGTTTCTAATGGATGCTAGTATGATTTCCATGGAACCCCTTGCAACGAGAGCACTTCCGGTGGTCAGGACTGGATGTACGCCTGGGAGGCACGGGCACAGGTTTTACGCGCGCCTGGCCGTGTGCAGAACCCGTATCCAAGTTTCTTCCACAACCACCCAATTGAAGGATACGTTCTCCCTCTCCAAGTGCCTGCGCCAGTCCTACATCACCCGCTCATCCCTGGCCGGAAAACTGCATGGGATCGTAGGGGAAACGTGCCCCCAGGCGTAATCCGTGCATTTTACAACCAGAATAACCGACGAGACTTCGATGTCGGTTACCATGACCCGGGAACCCGCACTTCCGGAAGAGGCTTCGATAACTTCGCCATAGCAACATACGTCCCACGATCATCCCTCCGCCACCCTCAGGAAACCTTCAATCCTCGCAATCCCTTGCCCGCAGCGTCTTTAGAACCCTCACCGTCCAGCAGTCAGGAGTCGACCCCAGATGATTCCGATTCATCGGACGACCTGCCTGATTTGATCCCAGCTGATCCCTATTCATTCCCTGATCTGCCTGACTGGGATCGCCAAAGGTATCGGTAGTCATGTTCGTGAGACCAATACACACCACGTACCTTGGCTACCGAGTGACGGCCCTGCCCATCGAAATAGGGAAGCCCGTCCGCGGAAATGGCTACAAAGACTGGGTTATTGGCAAGACTTCGAGCATGACCAATCACGCAACCCACCCTCCCCCATCTGTCCTATCCGTCTGCCACCACACAAGAATTAAGGATAGATACAAACGAGACAAGGACAAGGAGACTAGCGACGGCTTTTACTATTAACGGGAAACAATGAGAGGTTGAAGAACACGGTAGCGGAAAGGATAGCTTGCGGCAACATGAGCCTCAGATGAATTGGAGGACTCTTCCTCGGAATGCCGCCGAAGGCACTCGCGGAGTACGAGCCACAGCTCACATCACTGCTGAAGCCCCTACTGTCCTGGAAGATCAAAGAGGGGTTCTGCAGCCAGATGATGCTCGACAACCGCAAATCTACTGTGCACAAGAAGACAAGAAGGGCTAGATGTTGGAGGGTTTGCCGGCATGCAGAAGGAAAGTCTATTCGTTGGAGGTAAGAAACGCGAGGACAGTCCATAAACCTTTATACAGGTCCTAAAAGAACAAGATCTTCGAAAGAATGGACCAACTACCTATAACAGGAATAAGGGAGCAGGTTTTAGAAAGAGGCCTCGAGGGTTTCGATAAACGCCTAGGCAGAGCCAAAGGCGGACATGTTGGAAGGGAAATATTGTGAGATTCTGTTGGAGTAACCTAGTTGAGAGGATTTGTCTTTGTACCTGGCGAGAGAATCAAGTGGGAAATCGATTCTGGCCATGTACAACATGTATGGTATCAGAATTCAAGCTGTCAGAATATCCAATGAAGCACGATAAGATACACATCATTGCTAGACGTAATATGAACACTGGTAATTCCACTGTTGTGTTATTTCTGTTCAGAGAGATAAAGTTGTACCATGGAGATGCCGTAAATCTATGGTATACAGCTGCTAAAGCCTGCTTTATCAGTTACTAGGTACTTAATATAATATTATTTTACCTTTCCTCTTTTGAGTTATACGAAAACTAGATCTGGTCCCAAGGGTTCCTAAAATTACGTTGTATGATCTCTAGGAATACGGTCTTATGGCAGAGCTTATATGTAGAAGCAATGGAGTTAATACCTCCGAGGTACCTAGCATATTACGGAGTAGCTGGACTACGATGTGAAATCTTATTGTTAGGCGAGCCTTAAGTATAAGGAACAGCCGGGCCTAAATCAAGCGTATCAGTGGACTTCGTGCCTCAAAAAGGCTGCTATTGTAACAAGGCCTTTCAAGAGATAATGGTGAAGATTAAGAATTAGGTACAATTATGCTTAATTGGTTGACAGGCCTGCAATGCAGTATCACCTTGTTTAAATAACTAAGAGATGCTCCCATGGGAATTTACACAACTTATAAGATTCCCTCCATATTTACTGCCTGTTCTTCCTAATTACCTGCTTTGACGATAGTCCTGTAAGAACTACGTAAAAAGTCTATGGGTAAAGACAAGAGCCTCTGCTAATGAACCAAGTAATTCGGCGAGCATGACCAGCTTTTCGTTACGTTTAGTTTTGAGATTGACTCTCGGCGTTAACATCACTGCAATATGTCAAAGGGAACTGTCTCCTATGAATTAACCTTGGAACGACGGTATCACGATACCTATAGATGACTCTGGGATAAAGTAAAATCTAGGGATAATCGAAGCTTTGTAGAAGAAAAGATCACGAACTCGAGTCGTAGAGGCCTTTATCAAGACTACTCGAATAATAGATGTATTCACCTTAAGCTCCTCTTAACAGAAAATATTGAAGTTGTATCTATTTCCTTACTTCTCTTCGCTTTCTTTCTTTCTTTCTTTCCTTCTGTCGTCATCTTCCTAATACTTTTATAAAAAAGAATTACTAACAGTCCTATTTCCTACCACGTATGTATAATGTTGAGACCCTAAAAAACCAAGGCCTTAAACCGCGCACCCTCTCCTAAAAAAAACGCTAATATGCTCAATCATGCATTACGCAATAGCTATACGTAGCGAATCAGATCTTGAAAGTTGAAAGAAGACGATCTTCAGTGGCTATATGCATTATAGCGGGGAACGATGTGGATTATCACCAATCTCTCTAGTGCCGGCTAAGTACAAGACTTGGCCTGCTTGATGCTACCTCCCTTACCTCCCCCTGTCAATTTAGGGTAGGTATGTGCCGTTGATGAGCGATGGGCGCCCTGGAATCCCCTCTCGTAGCCGAATCCACTCCCCACCGACCAAAATCGTTGAGGTGGTGGAGGGATATCTTTTGAGGCGTGGGGGAATGGGCGAGCGGAAGTAGCTGTTTGTTTTGTTGGAGAGCCTGTTAAACCTCTAATCTGGTTCTCTTTTGCGAGTTGATGATATCCTGTCCATATGTGATCAGATAGAGATCATGGAACCCGGGCGCTTGGCTCTCCGCCGATTAGCTGAGCCGCTGGTTCGGCCTGCGCAATGCAACAGTATCCGATTGTTCACTACGGCTTGTTCTCGCGCCTCCCCTGCTTCCGCCGCCGCAATCCAGCCGCAGCATTCTGATCAGCCGTCATTCCCTATTCCCGGTCCGATCCCTGTTAGGAATGAGATTTCTCCTCCGACCCCAAAGGATGTTCTCCGTGATGCCGTCTCTGCGACAAGGCCCAGGAACAACTGGACTAGAGATGAGATAGCAGCAATCTACGACCATCCACTGATGGATTTGGTGCATCAAGCTGTAAGGCCTCTCTATCAGGCTTAGATAATGTTACTGTAAAGTTGGACTCGACTGATAACACCAGCCACCATAGAGCTTAGTCCATCGGCGCTTTCACAACCCGGCAGAAGTCCAGTTATGCACTCTCATGAACATTAAGGTCAGTGTTCCGGTCCACGTTCTATGCCCTGCGCATAACATCGGAATACTCGCTAATGAGCATGCATCAAGACCGGCGGCTGCACAGAAGACTGCTCCTACTGCGCCCAAGCGACGCGCTACCAGAAGGGCACCGGCCTGCAAGCCAAGAAAGTCGAGTCCGTCGAGTCGGTACTGGCCGCGGCGCGCGCAGCGAAGGCGAATGGCAGCACGCGGTTCTGCATGGGCGCAGCATGGCGCGATATGCGCGGGCGCAAGAATAGTTTGCGCAATATCGCCGAGATGATCCGAGGTGTGCGCGAGTTGGGCATGGAAGCCTGTGTAACGCTGGGCATGATCGACGGCGAGCAGGCCAAGGAGCTCAAAGCCGCTGGGTTGACGGCGTACAATCATAACGTCGATACGAGTCGCGAGTTTTACCCGTCTGTTATATCGACACGGACGTATGACGAGCGTCTGCAGACCCTGGGCCATGTGCGTGATGCTGGGATCAACGTGTGCTCTGGTGGTATTCTGGGTCTGGGCGAGACTGCGACCGATCGGGTTGGCTTGCTGCATACCGTGTCTACTCTGCCGAAGCACCCCGAGAGCTTCCCTGTTAATGCGCTCGTGCCTATTAAGGGTACTCCTCTTGGTGATCGCCCGCCGATTGACTTCACGAGCAGTAAGTATACCTGTCACTTCTCACTACCTTCTTGACCCAAATTTGAGAATGTGGCTCCCCTTTTTCGAGCCCGTTTCAATGTCTAAGCTCATATTGAATTCATGAGATCCTCGTTGAAGGACCCTGCTAACCCTGGATTCTTCAGTGCTTCGCACCATTGCCACCGCCCGCATCATCATGCCCGCCACTATCGTCCGGATTGCGGCTGGTCGCAAGACTATGTCGGAGGAGAAGCAGGCGCTATGTTTCATGGCTGGTGCTAACGCCATATTCACTGGCGAGAAGATGTTGACGACGGAATGTAACGGTTGGGATGAGGACAAGGTCATGTTCGACCGATGGGGTTTGGAGCCTATGAAGAGCTTTGATAAGTCTCCACCACCAACTGGTTGATGGTAGCTTGTAGTAACCTATAGTGGGAACTTTCTAGATCAGAAATATCTCATTTTAGATTATAAAGCGCCTAGAGCCGTGATTTTTCTTCTTTGCTGAATACATTAGTAGCTCCCTTAATTACTTCCTGGGATTTTGTACTCCCTTGGGGCTTCTCTGTTGTCATCTGGTCCTGAACCCAACTCTCAATTGCGCGACATAAGCCATTGATTTGCCCTATTGTGTTGGCCGAGTGCAGGCAAACTCTCACCCTCTCAGTGCCGGCTGGTACAGTTGGGGCCACGATAGGACGGACCATGAAGCCGGATCGCTGACAATGTTCCGCTAAACTCCGAGGGGAAGCAGTGAAAACCGGGATAATTGGCGATATCGAAGGGACCTTTTCGATATGAAGTATATGTCGCCCTGGCCGCAACCGCGCGCAGAGAGTGTAAAGTTGATGGTACGTGTAGTGAATGAGTGTCCGCAAGTTCTCTCGCAACGGCTTAGATTGGCCGCTCATAAGATAATCATAGACTACATCTATGCTAATCAGCGACGTAAAGGTCATCGATGTTGTGTAGATGAGACTTCTAGCGTAGTTTATCAAGTACGACCGGGTGATTGAAGAGCAGAGAACGACACCTAGCGCAAAACGCATTAAACCTCACATCTTTGCTTCTAAGGGGGCCGAGGCGAGGGGTCTGAAGCGAGAACGCCACGATGAGAGACTGCTACAAATAGTTGCAAGGTACGTACCTCCAGCACAACCCATCGCTTTCCCAAACCCGAGGACTCTCGCCCAAATCCTGTCTTCTAGGCCAAGTTGGCAGACCAAGCCACGACCATTGTCGCCGAATACACCCACGGAATGGGCTTCATCTACTATTATGTAGCTATTTCTAGATGGTAGATGTCGATCGACGGTCTCAACAAGCTCTTTCAAAAGTGGGACGTCGCCATCCATGCTGTATAGTCCTTCTACACAGATGAAGACGTTCGTCTTACAACTGGAGATGCGTTCGTCCCTCGATAATTGCCTTAGAACTTCATCGAGACTCCGGGTTCTGCTCTGAGTACCTGGTTGGCCAATCCTGTCATCTCTACTCTGACCACGATGAGACTCTGATATGGAATCATGCGCAAATGGAATCCTCTTCGTAGCTCGGCTTAAACGCATCCCTTCATGAACGCTTGCGTGAATCAACTCATCATAGACAATGACATCTCCAGGTTGCGGCACGGAGCTAAAGAGCCCGGTATTCGCATCATACGCAGAAGTGAACAAAAGCGCAGCTTCTGCATTATGGAATGCAGCAATTTTTGTTTCAAGCGATTCTGCAAATGATGAATTGCCATCGAGAAGACGAGAACCCCCTGAGCCGAGGATCGAATTGCGGCGTATTCCATTGCGGTTCTCAGAAGTTGCGACTTCGGCTTGTAAACGCGATAGAAAGGCTTCCTGGATTACCGGATTTGTTGACAACGATAGGTAGCCATTTGATGAAAAGTCGACGCTGTTGGGTGGAGCATTGGTTAGCCTCCTGAGCTTCCCAAGAGATTTTCGACGTGCTAAAAGAGCCCCAAGGGTATTGTCTAGTTGACTTCGGGTTTCCGGCATCGCTATCCTCTAATTTAATTATAAAAAGATCAAAGATGCGATAATTTCTTCGATCTTTCTCATTTTTCATCGGAAGTCGATCGACACCCTATACCCTAGTGTAAATGTTGAGAAGCCCCGGACCGATGCTACGGCTCCAAACCTGCAGGTTAGTGGGGTATAGATCGACTTATCTAGGGTAAATGGAACATTACGCAGCACGCAATATTGTACCTGGACCATCTATTTAGTCTGCCCTGGACAACACCACGAATTTGCGGCCTTAGAAGGCTTGCTGTGGTATAAATGGCGCCAGCCCATCCCTTGCTTTGGCGCTCTCTTCGAGTCATTCAAGTCTACGGCGCCAACACTGACGTCGGAAAAACAGTCTTCACCACGATCCTCTGTAGAGCTGCGAATGACATATGGAAAAAAGAACAAACGACGTTCCTCAAGCCCGTTTCGACAGGCCCGGAAGATGAAGCCGACGACCGGTGTTAGTGAACTTCTATCCATTTGAAATTCATGAGACGCAGATAAAAACTGACCTGTAAGATCTATAGGAGTGAGCATAGATATTGTTGTAATCTTCGAATAATGACATGAAGCCAGTCATATTGAGAGACATGCGCCGGGTGTTGATCGTAGGACCTTGTTGCAGTATGATCTTGCGATGAGTCCGCATGCTGCGGCAAAGGGCAAGGTACAGTGATACCTAACGTCCAATATTGGTAGCGATCTAACAACCAGCCATGAAGTCAATCCCTTCGGATAAAGAGCTCCTCTCTAAGATATATCAATTCGCATCTCGAAAGGCGGCTCGTGGCCCTGGTTGGCTTTTCATTGAAACAGCCGGTGGCGTTCATTCTCCTGGGCCGATTGGTACCACGCAAGCAGATTTGTATACGGCCTTAAGATGTCCTGTTGTGCTCATCGCCGACTCCAAGCTCGGAGGTATCTCACTAACGATATCTGCTTTCGAATCCTTGAAACTTCGCGGATATGATGTCGAGACTATCCTCGTGTTCCAGGACAGCGAATACGACAATGAGCAGTACTTGAAGGACTACTTTACAACTTACCACGGCATACCTGTTGCGTCCTTACCAAAGCCTCCGCCTAAGGCGAATGATCAAGATGTAGATGTAAAGGTGATGTCGCAATACTATCGAGACGAAAGTCAAAGCAGAACCACTCGTAGTGTTCTGGACCACTTGAATCGCAAGCATAAAGAGCGCATTGAGAGGCTTGAGTCTATGCCTAGTGCCGCATATCGGCAAATATGGTACCCCTTCACTCAGCACAAACTCATTTCGGCGGAGACCATTGTCGCAATTGACGGCGCCCGAGGTGACTTCTTCCAGACACTCATACCAAGGACAGGGACAGAAACAGAGAAGAATAAGCCTGTTTTACAGCCTTCTTTTGATGGTTCTGCATCATGGTGGACTCAGGGGCTCGGTCACGGAAATCCCTCACTCACAATTGCTGCAGCCTATGCGGCGGGTAGGTATGGACATGTCATGTTTGCCGGAGCCATTCATGAGCCTGCTTTAGCCCTGGCAGAGATTCTTCTGGATGGAATGAAAAATCCTCGTCTCACTCGCGTGTTCTATTCGGACAACGGCAGTACTGGCGTAGAGGTAGCCGTGAAGATGGCACTGAGAGCGGCCAGGCTCCGGTACGGCTGGGGTGCAAGTGCTGACATCGGAATCATTGGATTGAAAGGCGGATACCATGGCGATACCATTGGTGCTATGGATTGCGCTGAGCCGAGTACCTATAACGAGAATATTGAGTGGTATAACGGAAAAGGTATTTGGTTCGACTACCCAAGCATCAAGTGTATTGGCGGCCAATGGGTGGTCGGGATGCCCGAAAACCTAAGAACCGAACTTGGAAATGACCTGGTATTCAGAGACCTATCCGAGGTATTTGATATTGATTCTCGGGAGTCGAGAAAAGAGCATACGGTATACGAGAAATACATCGAGAGAAGACTGTCGCATCACATAGGAAACGGCCGAAAATTTGGTGCCCTGCTCATGGAACCGGTAGTTATCGGAGCTGGAGGCATGGAACTAGTGTATGGAGCGAATTTCGCAATACCTCTTTGGAGATCGTGAAGGCTAATTTGGATGCAGGGATCCTCTTTTCCAGCGTGCTCTTGTCAACGTAGTTCGTCGTTCCGCAGACCTCTTCGGCTCACGCACTGAACCGGACGCCTCGGACGCCTCAGAACCCGTAGGTTGGACCGGCCTTCCCGTTATATTTGATGAAGTCTTTACTGGGCTATATCGACTGGGCAGATTTACAGCCTCTTCATTTCTCAAAAGTGAAGCCGATATCTCCGTTCATGCTAAGCTCTTGACTGGCGGCCTGGTGCCACTCAGTACTACATTAGCATCTGAGAGCATCTTTAAAGCCTTCGAAAGTGATGACAAGGCAGATGCCTTGCTTCATGGGCACAGTTACACAGCCCACGCTGTAGGCTGCCAAGTTGCTTTAGAATCGGTGCGACAGTTGCAGGCGATGGAGAGACGAGGAGAATGGGATTGGGCCAAAGATGGTAACTGGTCGGGATCCTTGGTTAGCCTGTCAAATCCCACAAAACTTAAGTTGTGGTCCATATGGCCCTGGGACTTGTTAAATTGGATCTCAAATCAAACACAGCTCGTCGCAGGGACCTGGGCTCTAGGTAGTATTCTCGCGATTCATATGAACGCTGCGGATGGTCTAGGCTATAAGAGTACCGCGGCGCTAAAGCTACAATGCGCTCTACTCGACGGCGACAAAGAAGAAACGTGGAACGTTCATAGTCGAGTCTTGGGAAATGTGCTGTATATCATGGGTAGTCAAAAGACTACTAAGGAAGATATAAGTGGGATAGTAAGTCGGGTACAACGTGCATTGACTTTACATTAATCATATCGGACTTGATTGAGTAAGGGGAACTAAAACGAATAGATTATAGGCTGTGGTTTGAAACGTAATACAAGTGTGTCCTATGATAATTATTAGTCTATGTGAAGTGACGGATATGATGAAGAAACGAGGCTGAATGAATAGGATAGGGGAGGAGATTAAAGGGATATATGACCTGGGAAATTAGGAATAGTCAATCTCACGGAGATAACTATCACATAAGAAGTATGTACCATGATATGTTTCAGTTTCTGAAGACATTTGCCATTATTCAGATGTAAGATAGAAGGTTAGGTGAACCACGTGAACTTGAAGACGGGAAGTCTGGGATAGGATTTCTGCAGGCACCCTGTCCCGATGTCGTCATTGGCTAGATTGATGATTACATAATACAGCACGGGCCATTTGTTGGGAAGAGGTACGTACTGCATCCCGTGTCGCGCATGGGCTGACGCCTTCCGAGATTCTTCCAACTTCACGTTTTTGCGACGAGCGCCTCAAAGTTTCTAACTCTTGCCCGGGGCCACCAGGCAGATTATACAATCCTTATGCTTTTATTCTACTGATCGCTTCTTGAGGGCAGATGTCCCATCCCACTAGTTTCTCACATTTCTTTCCACATTCAATTCGCTGCAATTAACATGGGAATTTGCGCCTCTTGCCTCGGCCGCCGACGCCGCGATTCGTATGACGAGGTATGCGATTAGGGACTTTGGATGGATTAATTGGTGCTGACTAGTCGCGACAAAGGATGATGTATCTCGATTACTATTCGACGATCCGAATAATCTCCAGTACGGAAGCTTTGGGGAGCACAATCTAAACGCTCAAGCCGATCCTCTCGAGTCGCAACGGGAAGTGGAAGCCCTACAAAGAGTGGTAGCGCGAACCTCGAAGTAATCATACCATGCAATCCCACATGTGCCTATACCGTCATACTAACCCTTTTCTCAGCAACCTTGTTGATGTCTTCGAAATAACCCCACAAGAGTCTCAAAGGACTCAGCCCGCTCTATTTTCTGGACAAGAGGCGCGTTTAGCTCGCTACCAGAACATACTATCCAAGATATCACCAGAAGTGGAAAACAATGCAGATGGTGGTTCCGGTGCCGTGGAATGGCTATTGAGCGAAGATGATACCGTAGAATTGCAAGGCAAGGCTCCCAGCATCAAAGATGAAGCGGGCGGCCCCCTTGTGGGAACATTTGCGGACATAACCGCTGTCAGGACCTGAAGAAGTATTAAAGGGGAAAAGGCGGAAGCCATTCTGAAGGCGGTTCAGCTCCGCCACCAGGCAATGGAATGTATACATATAGCTGGCTTAGAGCCGACACGACTTTTGTAATGGATATTTTTTTTTCACGACCTCACCGAGGTTTATGGCGGGTCATGTCCTATGCCAATCTTGGGCTGTACAGCGGAGACCAAGATCCATATACTAAATTAAGTCAACATATCCATCCTCTTTCTGCTTACCTGCGTTTCACTAGCACCAAATACAACCAATCAGATGATGTTTTCCAGGGTTTTGAGAGGAGCGAGCTCCATTAACTAGCACACACGTGCCTAGCCAATAGGTGGGTTCACTATAAGAGTCCCGCCTGTCCGGTACGCTCTTCTATACATGTTTTATTTTATAACCTAGACTCTCGTCCGGCTTCGGTCGTAGGTGAGGAAACATTCTGCGAAGAAGCTCACGATGTGTCTTCTAGAATTGTAAACGGGAGTCTGTGCGTCGGACTCAGCCCGTAAGCGGGGAATTCGGGAAGGGCCGCAACCATCCCCTAATATCAATCCCCGGTCTCCTATCCACTCACTTAGGGTTACGAGTTACCGGTCACAATCCACCTATTGTAGATAGATTACCACAAGAATAAATATCTGACCTAGCTTTTACCCCAATTTGCCCTTTCTGCCCGTCAAAGCGCATACGTGAGTAGTCTAGTAGAAAGCTCCTATCTGATCTTGCCCTATTTTCCATTACTCCCGTCAGGGGGGACCAGTCACCTGGGTACAGACCTCTCAATTAGTTTCGTATTCTCACTGAATTTTTACCTTTTCACTATCCGTCCTATGTTGTCGTGGCCAAACAATTGCTAGAATTCAAGCTATCCCATCGTAAGAACGAGCACAGAATGAGACAAGACACAGTGGGACTCTTCCGAGCATCGGTCACGAATGAAATCCTTCTAAAAACCCAACCGAGCACCGAAGTTGATTTACAACAGATGTCTCTAGTACATTTAGTTCAAATAATCGCATCCAATACAGCGTACAAAAGACCGGCTTCCCGTCATGCCTATTCAAAGAACACAACTTCCTTAGATTCCCTTTCCAAATTTTGAGATTGACCTCCCCCCTCCCGCCCTTCTGAGTTATTCCTATAGACCCGTACAAAAGAACTCTACTGATCATGAGTAGCAATGTGAATCTCTCCCCTCTTCCGTGTATATACCGCTGACTAAAAGTTGTCTACACCACCGAGTACTGCCTGTTATGGTGTTGTTGGAGCATGTTTTGGATCGCCTCATCGACCTCTCCCATATCCCTTTGGGCTTTCTCGATCGTTGCGGTTCGGTTTCCTTCCCTCTCCCACCGGTAGATATCGTTTTGGAGCTTGGTGAACTTTCGTTGTTTCTTCTCGATGTCTTTGCAGAGTTTACAGTTATCCGGCTCTTGGTTGGTACAGTACACCAACTTTAACCCGCAGGTCTCTCCGGTTCGATACTCCTTCGTACATTGTTGACGGAAGTGGCCCCATCGCCAGTAGCCGCACATCCAACGCGTTTGTTCGAAATAGCACATCGTCGCCGATTAGGGAAGAGTCGATTCTGAAGTAAGAAGCTTGGCCTGGCGGTCCACCAATTAGCTTAGTCGAAAAGGGGAAACATGGGCCGTCAGCAGCTATACCTCTAGGTTTTCAACCACGGGTACTGTTATCTCTCTCAATATTCACAACGGACTTGGGTTAATATTCCCCTTTTTTCCTGTATAGACTGAGATTCTTGATATCTTGGTCCGACTTACTCCACCACTAAACCTGAGTGACATCAGTAGGGAGGACAGGAATACTTATACTTTTCGTCCACGCCTTGGGTTTCTATCTGGTGGTTTCTACCCGGTGCCAGTTCTCGACTTGCGTTGGCCGCAACCTTCCACTACATATTCGTCAACACTGTGCCCAGAGTTATCACAAACAACCGCCGAGGATTGGTCGTTGACAACTCAGCCTGTCTGCTAATTGGGGTTGCATGTCCATTTCACATCCAGTCCGTCCAACATGTTTCCTAGAATGCTGGATGGAATGCCACGTTGACCTAGTGCTTCAATTTTCCACCGGCACAACTTCCCCACTCTGGATACAGCCTACGAGTACCCTGACTGAACGAGTAGTTTACCAGCTACTTGATTCGAGAACGATAGATGGCGGCCCCTCTTTCCCTTCGCTGTTCTCTATTGGGTCGATTCTAACGTCTCTGAGCGGCCCGCCGCCGTTAACCCTGATACGTGAGCCATCAGCCTCGAATTTGACACCCTGTTACTACACCCCGTTGCACGCAGAGTTTGATCCTTTCCCGTCTGCAACCAGGATGTGGCCCATCCCCACTGCCTGCCTATGCAAGCCATCTGGCTAGCCGCGGGTAGGTCTCCTTACCCCCCCTGCCTCGTGAGGCAACTTGCCCTTTAGGACGAGCATGTACTGTCAATCACTGGAACAGGGGAGCATGTTTCGTCCCTTGCCACGTCTCGGGTGATTACCTTAAACAGATGCCCAATCACTCGCCGCAAAACTCCGAGACTATATCCTGCATCTATAGCAGACGACGTTGGTCTCTTCTTTGTTTAGGCTTAGACAGTCCCATATTGCGTGGTTTATCGAACTAGCAGATTTGATTGCTTTTGCCACTCCCTTTCGTTGCCGCTTTCTCGCCTGATTTTGTTTGATTGGGTTTCCATTGAGCTATGTTTTTATCGAGCTGGTCCAGCTCATCATCAAGCCACATCGGGAAAGACGATATCGTCCTGACGCAGTCTGGGCGAGCACTTGCAGCCAACATCCATTACGACTTGTTCAAGCTTTCCTAGCATCCGATATACCCGTTCCCAGTAGTTGCGGAAATTTTTTTTTTCTTTGAGCCTTTCCCGGAAAATGGACAACACATCGTCCCGAACAGGGGTTTGGGTTACTATGACGACTTCGTCGACAGTAGTACCTTTTTAGGTCGAGGAACTAGGCTACCTCTCTGCGGCCACATCCCAAGGCCAGATACGTAGGCCCCCCAGGAGAACATATTTCCCCATGATACCGCAAGACCTTCTATTCACGTGAAACTACATCAAGTCACAGATAGATAGATAGTCCCCCCTATTCCGGATATACGCGAGTCAGGTAAACTCGAGATCTTCAACGGTGGGTTAGTTAGGCCAGCGACGTGGCAATGCTTTTTTGGCCGGGCTAGGCCCACCTGCACGATTTCGCCCCCGGCTTGTGCAAGATGCGTGCCCAGGAACTCTGGGGGATCGAAAACGGCCCTAGTTTTTTCCCAATTTATACCTCTGTAGGAATGGGCTACGATCATGGCCGCATCTAGTCTTCGGTACCGGTTCATGCTACTATACAAGAAGGGTTAAAGTACAAAACACCTCGATGGGGACCCATAGATTGTTTATAATATTCAGATGGTAGTTAGTGTAATGTGAGTTCCTTGTGACAATAATGCTAACAAGACTAGTTTACGGAAATAGGGCTCAATGCCCTCTGAAAAGGGGCAGCCTTACCAGAATCATTTGCCAGATTATCGCCTAACAACGCTATATTTATAAGCACCGCAGTAGCTTGTAATTCTAACATGGTAAATTCTGATCTAATTCCCGTGAATCTCATTACAAATCTTACGTTGTCAAAACATTGACGACCCGATGATCAGGATGATGCCATATTTAACTCATGGCATGACTCCACATATGCAGGTTGTTTGCTTCGTATATTGGCCGGTAAAGCACATCCCGAAAACTTCAACTTGAGGACCAAGACGGTGAAGCCTTAGCATCACGAGACATAAGCCGATATTTCAATAGTATGGTTGCGTCTCACCCAGTTGGAATGGAGTTTATGCTGCGTTAGATGGAAATAGACATTTCCTCGGCGGTAAGGGATAATATCAAGGACAAAGCCAAGCCTCGGTATAATTGGAGTGATGTTTATGTCCATTATCATGATTGTTTGTATCTACTACAACTTCTATGTGCAGAACGCGAACCCCTGGATCAACAAGGCCGTACAAGGCGGCCAAGTAATGTTGTGAATAAATCCCTTTCCGGGAAATTATGGGTGCCCGGCCTAGTACCCCACGGCCCGTTCCGTTCACATTGATTGCTGAGGCACAGCGGTTGATGTATCTACCTTGAGATAACACTCGGTTCTTGCTTGACATCTGCAGGACCGATGTCAATCATCGCCCCTAGCAGTGGGTGAGATTTGACGTTGAACTTGATTTTCGACCAGCCAATCAAGAGCCTCCGGTTCTACGACGGCATGGAAAAATTCTACCAGGACTGTCATATTTCCGGCCACACTATGCTGAAATCATGTGCAAGAAATGATATGCGCATTCCCATAGTTCAAAGTAAGCAGAGGAGCCTACTTACTTGTCTAGCCCAATGATACTCCGTGGCCTCCGAGACACTCTCACATCCATCGCTACCCACCTTTACTTGTATAGGGGTGGACCACCTTTGGGGGCGTGGGGAGTACAGACCCCCCCTTGACGCAGTAGCATGCATCTGAATCCACCCGCAAGAGCGTTGGACTAGAGGGTGAGAAGATCAGCCATGTGTTCCTGTTTTGTTAACAGCCTCTCGAAGCCCTGCACTGCCAGCTCATTGGTTGGGGGCCGGAGCCAGAGAAGTTGCCGGGCCGGAATGTATCTCAGTTCTATCCGGAGGATGTGTAGAGAACAGTTCTTCAGGAAGTTCGCTAGGTATATCCCTTACGGAGTCAGGAGAGAGGTGTGGTGCCTGTTCAGAGCCTTCTACCTGATTCGTTGTTCAAGATGCTTTGGTTCTGTGTAGTCTGCCACACCTGCTTGTTTATCAGGGGAGCCCCGGATTCGTTGAACCCTTAAAAGGCTATGTCAACTCCTGCACCTTTAGACCCTCTCCTGACTCACCGTCTCTTCGAGATTCCGAACGAGGCTTCATCGAGTCTTTCTCAATGGCTACTACTTTTCCCTCATCACCCATGGTTGGACAAAGCTATGAGTTGTCCTCTTTAACGCCATCAATTTCAAGGTCAGACAAGGGTGAGTGATTGGAACGGCTCTGTTGCCGACTCTGCCTGGAGAATGGGTTCACAGATACTCCACAGCGGATGTGCTCGCATCGCATAGATGCAGGGTGATCTAGTTTTTCCCATCCATCTGCATTGCAGGGTTACAACTAGGTAATCGAGCAAGTACTTCGCGAGTTGGCCATATACGGTAGTGGTATACACCGACTACCAATGTAGCCTCTCTCTCTCTTCTCCCTCTCCCTCTCCCTCTCCTTCTTTGTCTTTTAGCATGTCGACCACACCTCCTCGACTTTCGGAGCCCAATTGGCTGGTCGTACAATAAAGCCAATTCTCGCCATTGGGCATTGATGCTAACCGAAAAGAGAGGCCGAGGGGGTCGGAGGGATCGCGACCACGTTGACGGCCAGAAAAAGAGACCGCATTCGGCCCTCAAGGCCGCGCCGAGCTCCACCGTTCGTCGGCGGTGTTGACAAGGGACTCAAACTTGGGGGCGAAAACCACGTCATTTCAGGATTAAGGATACTTCTTACTTACAGCACCACGTTCTTTTTATGTCAGGTACATGCAACGCGTTCGGGTAGAATTCCGGGAATTGTGACAAGTAACAGGTTTTCTGTTACAGCAATCTCGGGCCGGGGGACGAATTACCTTATTGTGATGATGTGATAATAAGAGTATTCTTCTAGAAAAAAAGTAGAATCATCGGATGGCTGTGGATGGTTACGTGGTGGTCGACAATATCTGGGTGGCATATCTTGCCCGACTTACACCAGGGACTATATTGGTCGAAGCTTTGAACTTTACCTACCTAGATAGTCCAACTACCTAAACTAACTGGGTTTATCTGTACGGGAATAATAATACAGCAATTAAGACTCTAATAGCACGACTTGGACCACCTTTTTACACTTTTCGGATTGCCGCTACTGTATGGAGATAAAAGACGTACCTGGTAGATTGGACAACACATTGATACATTACTGTACGAAAGGCAACGATGATAGTCGTCTACCCCTGCCCCTTTTCCGATCCTGGGCTGTATCGTGTCGAAGCTGTAAGCAGCTAATATTTTAGCGACTTACGATATACAAGGTACATGTGGGGTAAGCTCTGCATACGTTGGGTACATGTACCTACATAGTGCCAATCAATACGAGCACGCCCCTCGCGTTCCCCTCTCGCCCCTACTATAGTACATAGACTACTATAGTTGACGTACTATGTATGGTATGTATGCGTATATGTATGCGAATGTGTATGCATATGCTCTACGCGTGATCCATACATGACATCCCGCGTTCTATGTGTATTCTGGAGAACTTCCTCCGTAGATCTCCCGTCTGCCTCGGTACCTACGTTAGATGTCTCGGATATGATATTTGCCGGGCGTTAAAATATTTCCTAGCGGGATAGACGGCATTCTTACTTAAGACAGAGCAGGGACATTTGCGCTTCGTACCTACATAAGTCATATGGGAAATCTTGGATCATCTGGTCCCGCTCCCGTGCTGTATTCCGTACAGCATGCGATCTTGATCTGGCATTGCAACGAGGGAGTCGGCAGGTAGGTCGGTGCAAGGCGTGACCATCTCTGTCCCACCTGAACTGTTACGGTAAGCTTCATACGGAGAGAGAGAGAGTACAGTATGTACCTACTTTGGAAAATGTTAGATTGGATACATACTTCTCTCCCTATCTTACTATGCACTACATGTAGGTCTGCTTATACTCGAACCACTAACACAATTTATCTTTGTTGGTGGTCTGTTTATCTAATTTAAATTGTTTACAAAAATCTCAAAAAGGTTATGGGATTGTTCAAAATCTCACGATTACGACCCTAAATTATTATCAGATGTCGGTTCATGATCTATCTATCTCATAATAATTGATTGGTGATCTTAGCTAGGTGAACCCCCGGCACCGCGATCATTTCCAAATGCGGCAATCCGGACACTGCCACTGCCACTGCCACTTACCCCGTACCTAAGTCCGTGCGTCTAGCTCCAGCTAAATATGGGGAAAGAGGGACAGAGAGACGCAGGTGTAGGTACTTTCGTTTTGTAACAACGTACGACGACGTACAGTAGCGCATTCGTCAGTGAGGGAAGGTACATGTAGCGTCTATCAGTTGTGTGGCTCTTACGAAACACCGAAACACGAGTCGCGTCACTTCGCGGACACACTATCGCAGACACACTATCGCAGACACATCATCCTCCTTAGACTACATACTACAACATTGTCATTTCAGCTCACTTCATCAACATCACGCATCAACGTAATTAATCTATGCGTGAACTATTACCTGACCTCATATGTGTCCTCATGTGCGTCAGGGTCCCCTTCAGTCAGCCCCTCAGCGCATGCTTTTATGATTACTCACTTCAATCATCATTAAAGTATTGCCTTGCACGACATCGACCACCCAAACGGCCACACTAGGTTCCATACTGATACTGGATCGGTCGGTGTATTATTAACTGCATCATCTTATCAACGCGACGGCCCTTTTCGGTGCGCCAATCTATCCCTTCTTTGAGCTTCTACCGTTCCCCTCCCCCATCAGGGACTCCGTACATAAGCGTCATAAGCGTCACAGGTGTCACTAGCTGGGAATAGCTTCCTGAGCTGCCGCTCGCCTCATTCCACCACATTAACAGCTCCTGATATACACATACTGAGACATACCTAGGCATACCTTACATCAAGACATGCATTCTACCCGTGCAAGCAACTAACCGCACATCATAAACTACGTTGCTACTTATCCTGGCGTTTTGGCGTTGCTGGCCACTCGGGGAACACGGGTTCCGTTAAAGTGGCATACGGCACAGCGAACTGTCACTCACCATCACACCTTGTTGCCTTCCTGCAGCATATTTTCACGCAGAGTCTCACCGAGGACTGACCTAGTACAGTATTGCACTTATCCTACTCACTAGGATTTACGTGAACGAGGTACTATCCCTACTGCCACTTCATCACCGTTGCTACCTAGCTAGTAGCCCCGCGCACACCGTGTCAAGGCTAGGCTACCTAGGCTAGGCTGCAAACATGTCGGCGCATTTAGCCCTGGAGGAAACCGACTCGCAGCAGCAACAGCTCGTTACGAAGGCCCGAGATCTGACCTTGCTCACGTCGCGTCACACTATGGTATCGCCTACGTCCTCTTTACCTTCCTCGTCGCCGCTTGCCGAGAGTGGCGATGCTACCCCGCGGCATCCGGCCTCGAGAGCGGCCACCAATGTTGATGCCCAACCAACTGTCCTCGCTGCGGACTCTTTAGACTCCGAACACCTGGGAATCCATGCTGAGATCATCGATGGCCGGATGCGGCCAGCCACGGGTCAATCTGTGGATGTTTCATGCCCGTCACCAGATACGATAGCCTCGCCGGGAGTGTTTCAATCCGCGCCAGATGCGCCACCTGCTCCAGACCTGCATTGGGAGAGGACAGCAGATGTCATGGTGACGAGGCCTTCGGCCTTGGTCCCTTGGAGGTGGGACTCATTGAGTTTGGACGGTCTGCCGAATGAGATATTGATGCATATACTCACCTTCCTAGATGTGAGCGATCTGCTAGCCACTTCGAGGGTATGTTTGTCTTCTCACTTACACCATATTTATGATGGCAACGTTGAATTCGGCTTATTTTTGCCGGCTCTTTCACAATCGAGGCTTTATTCTGGTTACACGAGGAGATGTGCGGTTTCACTCCCTGCAACCTCGCTATGAGCCATTATTCTCATGCCCCCCTCGTATTTATCTCATAAGAGCGCTTCGTTGAAACGTAGCCGCGTAAACATCTCGGTTCAATACTCCCCCTTTATCAATTCCCTCTCTCTTTTCTCTTCTCCACAACGCCAATCACCACAGACAGACGGATACAACGTCTCGTTGATCATACTGTATTTTACTTTACTGACTGCGAGGCATAGATCAACCATCACTTCAGGACTTTGTGCCTACACCCCATCTTGCACACCCTGCGCCTACGGCGCGCCCGCTCTTCGCTACCACCCCTCCTGACGTCGCCCTCGCGGCCGACGCTCGCAGAGCTGATTGCGCGTCACATTTTCCTCACGCACACGACGCAGATCTCGCGGCGCCTCGCGCGGAATCTCGTCGCCATCCGCCTCTCCCGGCGCCTGCCGCTACGGCCATCTGCCGAGTCTCTGGTCCAGCGCGGCGTGCTCCCGCCCGAGGTCGTCGAGGGCAGCGTGGCGCCCGGCCTCGTGGCTAAGAAACGCGCCGTCGAGAAGGAGAAGCTGAAGGACGGCCTGCGGCGCTGGGTCGGCGCCGTCTGGCGTGGTGAGGTTAGGGAGAGGAGCGAAGGCGTTAGGAGGTGGGAGGAGCACGCTGGTGTCGGCAGGGTGTGGCGGCTGAGGAGGTTCTGGGAGCGCGTGGGGAGGGATGGTCCTGAGGCGCAGGGGGCTCGGTAAAGGAATACGTTCACATCGAGAGGCATGATCCTCTTTGATTACCTATCTATAATGATATTATGACGGCTGGATGGGTAATTTCTGCTTTGAGGGGTACACTTCAAGTTTGGATGTATGGACGCTATAATGATTAATGAGGGTTTACAAGAGTTTGCCCACGAGAACGTATTCACGCAGGAAGGCATAAGCTTAGTCACATAGGCAGCGTCGTGTTTTCCACGACTGCTGGTTTCAAAAGATCTAACCTGATAATGAACGGGTGTTCGGGGGATATATTCGTCCGGGTTTCAGTACGCCCTAGGTAGGGGGTCTGGTCACCCCTATCGTACAACAACAGTATGTACCTAGCAATAACAAGAAGAAGGTGTGTGTGTATGCCGGTTTTTCAAATGCAATATGTGCCAACCCTCCCTTTTCTGCCAACGCCTGTATCCTTCCTTGGTTATTAGTAAGACTCGAGACTGAGTACTCGGAAGAACGCCGTCGCGGCCAAATGCAAAGTAATTTTCAAAGCAATCCTTATTTTCCGTGCTCATCCGTCCCTCAAGTCGAAGGCCAGACCAACGTGTTTTTTTTTTTTTTTTTTTTTTTTTTTTTTTTTTTTTTTTTTTTTTATTTTCTGCGAAGGTTATAATGATTGGTTGGTTCCGTAGATTCTTGATC